>BMAO01012167.1:0-176986 GCA_019973975.1 Trichonephila clavata | reverse complement strand
CCCCCACAACGCCACCTAGGGGTTGATTTTCACAAAACACATTTTGTAGTGTATCTCTATCCTATGAGAGTAATCTGCTTACCAAATTTCAAACTGTGCGTCTAATAGTTTAAAAATATAAATAATTATTTATATCTGCCCTTAACACCCCGCAACACCCCTTGGGGGTCAATTTTTCCCAAACCTGTTTTGTAGCAGATATTTACTCCATGAAAGAAACATTCCTACCAATTTTCAAGCAGGTAGGTCAAGTAGTTTAAAAACGAAAATATTTATCTAGTACGCCACTAAATCCCCCGCAACGCCATTTAGAGGTCTGTTTTCACAAAACCTTCTTATAGCTGATCTCTACTCTATAAAAGAAATCTACTTATCAAATATAAAGATTGTGCGTCTAATAGTTTAAAAATGGAAATAATTATCTATAACGCCCCTTAAGTCCCGCAACGCCACTTGAGGGCAATATTCACGAAACCCATTTTGTAGCGTATCTCTACCCTATGAGAGGAATCTACTTACTAAGTTTCAAGACTGTACGTCTAATAACTTAAAAATCGGAATTTCTAACGCCCCTTAAACCCCCGCCCCCGCAAACAATTGCTGCTAATTTGAAATTACAAACAGACACTTCAGTTTTATTTATTTGTATATATATAGATTGGGATTATAATAACTATTGTTTAAATGTGACTAAAAATGTAAATAAAAAAAAAAGAAAGGATTAAAACTAACCGTAAAACTTATCAATTTTTTGTTTCTTGCATTGCTTTTTGCTTATGAAGCCTTGATTTATTATTTTTAAAAGTGCATCCGAAACAGCCGATGCTCTACTTAACTGAACAGTGAGATAACTATCATAAAAAAAATTATGGCACGTGTCAGCGTATTATCATGAGCGCGTAACACTATTATGTCTCGTGAAGAGCATCGGTCGCCAGTAACCAAAACAACGACTTCATTAGCTCAGCTTGGCGTTCAATTTGGCGTTCATCTTGGCATTCAGTTTCACGTTCACCCGTATAGTTTCCGTTCCCGTAAGAATACGGGAATAAAATATAGCCTATGTTACTCCCCGTTAATGTAGCTTTCCATTAGTGAAAGAATTTTTAAAATCGCACCAGCCGTTTCCGAGATTAGCCGGAACAAACAGACAGACAGACAGACAAAAATTTTAAAAATTGGGTTTTTTTTTTATGAGTACTGTATATACTTTTAGTGCATTAAGTAAAAAGCTGCTAATTTGAAATTACAAACAGACACTTCAATTTTATTTATTTGTATAGATAATTGATTTCCAAATTGTATTATGATAGATTTCATAAAGAATTATTTTTAGATATATTTCAAATCTATTTCATTTTCATAATTTAAACATATTTTGGGGAAATATTAGGGGGGGGGATTTTTTTTCATTCTTTTTATTGGTATTATATTTATACACACAAATATATGCTCTTTTTTTATTTTGCTGGGAATTATTCTAAGAAATAAATTATTCTCTTAGATACATAGCTTTCAAGGAACTTATGAAAAATAAGCATAATTTATTTTGATTCATTTAAATTTCTCGGAACTAATTTTTCATCAAAACTTTTTAAAATAAAATGATCAAAATAAAATTTCGAGTGCGACTGTAGAAAATTTTTAGTAAAAAAAAACCTATTCAAAAAAAGGTTGTCAAACCATTTTCAGAAATATCAAAAGCACTATTATTGAACGAGTTACCAATTAAAAATATAGGTTGCCAAAATAAAAAGTTATAAAAAATAAAAATCGTCAAATTGGGAGTTTTATTCTACTTTGTGTTTGTCAACTGATTTTTATATTAAAAAGCTTCGATTTATTTATTTTTAACATAATTTATCAATTAATAATTAATTTTAACATATAATTTAGTACAACATGTAAAGTTCACATACGTATATATACCTCCAACAAATATTTTGAGTTTTAATATGCACATTTTGATGTCTTTAGAAAAATTTAATGGGTTTTTTTTTTCAGAATGTTGAATTTGAGATGTGTGGAGTATGAATTGGATGAAACAGAGGAGAAAATCTATAGGTGGATAGCGCCAAGAAAATTCCCGTAAATGGGCATCCAGTACAGAAGCAGATGCAACATACCCCCGTTTCCTTACCACTTTTTCATTTTAAATCAAATATAAATAATGAGTGATACTTTACGAATGAAATGTATTAAATGCGTGAGTTTGTAGATAAAAATACTCTTCACCCGTTGATCAAACATATCATTCAATTCGAAAATAAATTCAACGTAATTAAAGGTTTTTGAGAAAATAATTTGCATTTCACAAACCACAATATATTATTGTTTTTATTTTACATTCCATAAACTTAAATCATCTTTAAAAATAATTCCATTTATTGTTATACATTATTTATAACTTCTAAAAAATAAGAATTTTCCGGATAAAGTGGGTCTTTGACAAAATAAACTATCAGTATGTTGCAATATTTAAAGATGTGTGATGAAGATTCCTCTTCTTTGATTCTAAGTATGGAGACAGAGTTGTTTGGAATGTATTATACTTTTTTGTAGTATACAAAATACAATTTTCTGTAAGGTTAAAACTTTTAGCTCGGATGAATTATATGAATGATATTTTCATGTTATATCAGAATTTCTTTCATAATTTGTATTACATAATTTAAAAACTGAAATTTTAAATAAAAAATCTTCCAATTACTTAGAAATCTATGAGAAATCAAACGTAATTATTAAGATGAAAATATTTTTCCTCAAAAATAATAATAATAATAATTTGCTGAAAAATAGTTAAAAAATTTTAATTTAAATTTCAGAAAAAATAAATTTATTATTATTGAATTAGAAGATAATTGTGAAACGAATGTGCGTATTTATTTGAAAATCAGTTAAGTGCAACAGTACAATTAAGAGATAAAGGTTATAAATTTTTGTTTTGTATATATTGTAATGTAATATATTGCATTTGTATAGTTGTGTCTTGTTATTATTTAATTTATCTTGAAAGTAATAAAATGTTCAAGTGTTGTGTATTTTAATTCATTTTGTTTTGGTAACAAAATGCAGGTTATCAGAAATAATCTCTAGAGTACCTGTTCTTCACACAGCTTAAATTTTTAACAAGCAATATAAATAAAAATCTTTTATGTCAACTCCTACTTTGAATGGATAAATTGAAAGAATTTTATTAACGATTGAAAATTTGAACAAGATATATATATATATAAATATATATATAGGGAGAGAGTGAACTAATAGTAGGAATTGAAAAAAGATGATGATTTATCTGCATTGTTGTAACAATGCACACCCAGTTTGGCTAATTCGGCTGAAAAACCGGTCTTCGACGCCAACTTTTGTCATTGTTTTAACAGTTGCATTGTTACAACAATGGAGACGAATCTAAGTGGGCGTCGAAAACCGGTAATCAATGGATTAACATTTGAAAAAACTGTATTAACATCAAGTGTCATCCACTACAAGTTTAAAATATTATTTGAACTTTTTTTTTCAATGGAGCTGCGCATTGGTATTTCAAACCTTTTTGCAGTCCTAGTACATTCTCCAAGAGCTGGTATGACTTTTTAGCGCTGCACCATATAGGCGATACCAATTACAGCAAGCAATTTTTGACGCCTAGTTTCCTCCACAGAGGGAGACACCTGAGCTCTTGACGTTGCGAACATATACCAGGATTTTTAATTTTGCCGAGAGCATCCAAGCCAAACAGACACCCTAGGGATCTTTTACATGCTGTATAATCATACAACATGGCCGCTATCAATTTTCTGCATCATGAAAATCCACCGACTTGGGCCGGGATCAAACCCGCAACTTTGGGTGCAGAAGGCCAGCTACAAACCAACCACGCCACCCTAAGAACTTGATTGCATGTACAGAAAGTATTTTATTAACGATTGAAAATTTGAACACGATATATATATATATATAGCCTTAGGAACCAGGAATGCGATATATATATATATATATATAGACTAGCTGACCCGGCCCGGCGTTGCACGGGCTTTTACCGAGGGTATAACTTATTCCCCATGTTAATTTCCTCCTTTCTTTCTGACGCCAGCACTTTTGTGTGGGTGTGACGCGTACGATGTGAGTGTATGGCCCGTGAGTGCGTGTCATGGCTTTCTCGTTTAACATTTTCCCTTCTCTTCACAAAATCAGCACTTCCAATATTATTTCTCGAAATTACTTTTACTTCTTTGTTTCTTTCCTCTCCGCTTAGCCCGGCGTTGCATGGGCTTTTACCAGTGAATAACTTAATCCCTATGTGAATTTCTTGTTTCCCTCAGGAAGATAGCACTTATGTGTATGTATGCGCGATGTGAGTGATTTCTTTAACTATGACATTAAAACTCCCTTTTTCTAAATTTGTTCTTGCGTTGGTGTGGTGTGGTACTTAGGAGAGGTGAGTAAAAGCTTAGGTGTCGTCCTCGTCACTTGACGATGGTTGAAAATTTCGAGATCCGTCGCTAAAAACCCTCGAATAGGCGAACAGTGCGAATTTATAAATCACTCACTCACTTTTCAATTCTTTCGTTCCAATTTTTTAGTCCCCGGAAACGAAAATGTAGCCTTTTTAAAAATAGTTGTATGTTGAAAAAAGACAGAAAAGTAGAAATTTTTCGAATTACAAAATTTTATTACTATTTTAAAACTTGAAGTAAAATTGTGAGAATATTTTGAAATGTTCGACACACGGGGAAAAAGTTTCATGCAATTATCTTTATAAAAGAAGAAATTATTAAATGATTGTTTTAAGTATTTTGAGTGTTCTGTTAAAATTTGTTCAAAAAAAATTTTTGGCTTTTTATTTTTTAAATCACTGATTCTAAAATTTTAAAAATCATTTTTATTTAAACTCAACAATTTTAATTCATTTTAGAAAAAAATCATAAAATTTGCAAAATACCATTGTTTTGTAAAAAAAAAAAGTTTTTTTTTTAAAATTCTTAAAAAAAAAGATAGCTTTAGGCATTTTATTTTATTTTTAATCACTGATTCTAAATGATCAATGAATTTTTTAGAAATCATTTCCATTTAAATTCATCTATATTTATACATTTTAGAAGAAATCATAAAATACAAAACAAAATTAATTAATTATTTTATATTAATACTGATTAAAAATATTCATTTAGCAATTAATTGTGACATGCCAATTTAGTGATTTTTGATATATTAATAACACGCAATTAATGATAAAGAATTTTTTATTTGAACATAACTTTTATTTTTTTCTAAGAAAGTTATGCTTATTTAACTGAATAATTCAAAAAAAAAAACTTTCGAAATGGGCAAATATTGCGTTTTTATTATGAAATTATATGTCAAAAAAAGATTTATACATTAGGCATTATCTTAAAGTAAACTATAAGTTTTATGACAGAGAACAAAAATTTGATACTGATAAATATTTTAAATGAGTCTCAGAAATGTATTGAATACATTTTGTCTTCTTAATCTAACATCTATAATGACTTAATTTTGAAAATTATCTTAAGAAAAATTGACGAAAATTGAAGCAAAAATAACTTTTTCACTCTCATTTTTTTTACTCGCCAAATTTACTGATTTCCCCCTGTTTAAGGCAGAACTTTTTAGTGTAACCCTTGAGTTGGATGCGGTTGACGGTTAAACAGTTCAAAGGTCTTTGGCGCAAAACTATTTTTCGACTCCAAGGTTTGGCTAACTGTAAAATCGCGTATTTTTTATTAATTTTTTTTTTATTTTTAGGGCATAATTTTTAAGTTAATGCTTTTAAACTTCACGAATTAATTGCAAAAATAAAGTACTTTTAAAAAAAATGTACTAAAAATACTAAATTATTTCTTGCAAAAACGGTTTTTTACGAAAATCACAAAAAAAATATTTTAATCCGTAATTTTTGCGCAATTTTTCAATCTTCGTACAGGTTACGGATAATATTCTTTTACACACGGAAATAAAGTTTTGTGCGATTATCTTCTAAAATGACAAAGTTATTCAATGTTAAGTTAACATTTTGAGTATTTTTTGAAAAATCTTTAAAAAAAAGTTTTTAGGAATTTTATTTTTTAAATGACTGGATCTAAAAGAGAAAGACATGAAGTTATTTAGTGTAGAATATCGTTTTGATAACACGAAAACAAATTCATACGCAACAATTTAGAAATAATTTGCATACAAACGCATCAGTTTTAACCCTTTTTTAAAAAATTCTTAAAAAATAAAAAATATTATTATTCTGCAAAAAATATTATACCGTATTATGGCGAAATAAATGATCTTTCCGATTCTGTAATTATTTTTTGTCTGATTTCAACGGTAAAAATTGGATGGCAATTTTAAGATTGTGGAAAACGTCGGATCACCGCTCGGCCGAAACGGAATGGAAGTTCTGCCAAGTAAACAACCCGCAGGAGTAAAACAATTAGGCGTTTTAAGGTTTTTAATTAATATCTTTTTAACTAATTGCAATATCGGAATGAAAAATAGTTTACATCCTATTCTCAGACCTACTGAATATAAGCACAAAATTTCAATAGAATCGGTCTAGCCGTTTTGGAGGAGTTTGGTTACAAAAACTGTGACAGGAGAATTTTATATATTAGATATATATAGGGAGAGAGGGAGCTAGCTAATAGTAGGAATTGGAGAAAAAAAATGGCACAAAGAATGCAATAATTTTAAAAATGTGGGTTTTTTAAATTACTACTTGCGATAATGTTTGTTAAAAGTTTGCTCTGCAGTTATCCATTTGAATATATTATCAATTAAAATATTATTCCATTTACTTAGATATTAAAATGTTTGATCTCAACCAATGCTACACATTTTAAGACAGATACTCCAAATTTTTTTAAATGCGAAAAAGAATAAACACATGAAAGAACAAAAAAAATTTTAAAAATGAAATGGTAGTACACACAGAAGAAAAAAAACTTTGTTCGAAATTTCAGTTTCAATTACCTTCTGTTAAATAATTAAACATTAAAAAACAGAAAGTAAATAAACATTTAAAACAACCAGCGCCATTTACACGTTCTATTATTTTATTATTCTTTTGTACACAAAACAAAACTGTTGCCAATCACAAAAATACTTAATAATTTTTATCAGAATAAGAATAAGAAAATTAATATTTATTATCTTATTATCAGAAATAAATAAAATATGCAGGATGACGTCATTGTTTTGATATTACTTCAGATTTGTGGATTTTAAGCATGCAACACCTTCTATTTATAAGTTTATTCTAGAATTCCGTTAAAAAAATATTTAGATTAAAACTCATAAATGAAAATTCCTTTTTATGATAATTGTATCAACATATTCATTTTGTTCTTTCTAAATCCTTTTATTTTAAATTATAGAAGGTGCACACAACAACATATATTAATTTAGAAACAAAAATATCCTTACATCAATTATAATAAATATTATGTATCTCAACAGTTTGGTGACAATAAAAATATTTAAAATGATCATTTCGAAAGACATTTTAATTTTTAAGTGACATAAAATTTAATATTTTAATGTTAAAAATTAAAAAAATAGTAATAATTCAGGAATTTATTGGTTTCGTTTATTTTTTAACATTAAACAGCTTTAACAGTTTCTATTCTTTTAACAATTCCAGAGAAATATGAACAAAATATAAACTTTGAAGTTAATATTAGGAATTATTTATGGCTAATATTTGTTTAAATCTCTCTTTTTTTTCTGAAATTTGCACTCTAAATTCGTGTAACAACATTACATAAGCAATCAACATATTAAATTAAATTGAAATTAAATTATTTCTTATAATATTTCAATTTAAAATCAATTTCGGATTTCCTTAGCTTAAAAAATTCTACAAATGCCTACTTACAATAAATATTGAAACTCCAATAAAGTTTGCCTCACACACATACAGTTTTTAAACTTTTATTTTCTACAGAATAAAAATTACTTCTTTAGTTCAGGAAAAGCTGGCAGTCTACATACAAAAGAATCTACAAACATCGAAATGGTGCTCGGGCCTTAAAAATGTTTATTCTGCAATTTACTTATATTTAAGCCTTAGAGATCTAAACTTTAAAGCAGTGACTCTAAACTTATTTTGGTACAATACAGTTCTAAAAATTTTTTTTTTTAATTTGACGGCACATTAACAATAAAATAAGTTTAAAAGAATTTTACTTATCTGTAAGAGTGAGTGAATATTAACGTCGCACTGTTCAGCTACACGAGGGCTTTTGGCGACGGACCTCGTCCTTTTGAACCATGGTCAAGTGACGAGGACGACACCTGAGCTTGCACCCCTCTCCTAACAACCACACCAACGGGAGGATGTTTGAGATCTCGACAGATCTAACGTGCATCGCTCCCCTACACGGTGGATCTTTAGTGGTATTGGGCTCGAACTCGTGACAAGCCAGCCACGATCCGATACCTTGACCACTAGGCTGCGGCAGCAATTACTTATCTGTAATACACTATGTAAAATAATTTATGATAATAATTTTCAATGTTAAATAAAGTAATATGTACGGCAGAAACAACAAAATGTTTATTGAATAATTAATTATAAGAATACATTTATAGCGAAATTTGAACTTGGTTATTTTTGATAATTTTATTTAAATTGGGTCGTTGTTGCTTATGCCACCTGATCGACAGTAACATCAGATCAAGGTCCACGAAATTCATCGCGGCTAAGGGCTAGAATTTTACGCCTGTCGTTAGCCTAAACTTTGAGCCCCCAAGAAGGTGACAGCATGATTTTGCTCAGTACAACACGATAGATGGCGACACCATTCAGACCCTTTAACGAGCACGTTCTCCGTATGCACTCAGCGGATATTTGGTGGCATCGGGCAACGAACCCAGGCCTTCCGGACTGCCGTCCGATGCTCTAACCACTAGGCTACCCACGGACCCTAATATTGGGTCGTAAAAATGATAATGCTACTCTCATTTCGTCATCTACATGTAAAAGTCTCGATCGTTTTCTGTATTGTTATATTTGCTAATGTGAAAATCCGAACTCATGCAAATAAGATGTAAAAAATTGTAAGAAAGCTCTTTTTTCGGCTATTATGAGATATTCGCCTCTAATTTTAATCCGTAATGAATTGACTCTTCCGATTGTTATGAAATTAAATCTCGATTATTACAGAGCGCAATTAGTTTTTCCTCTTCATTCAAAGTTAATTCGTATGTAGATGTATCCGGATCACAAATGGATTACGATCCCAATCAAATCTTTCATATCCATCTATGCGTGAAAGGATAAGTTAAATATACCACGAATAACCTTAGTTTATTCCTATAAAACAGCCGAAAGATTCGGTTCCGGATTTTATTTTTTTCACAAAGTATGAATAATAACTTTTAAAAAAATTTGGCGGCACAATTCAAAAATGTGGCGATTCACCAAAGTATCACGGCACGGTGGTTGAGAATCACTGCTTTAGAAATATAAAAATGTCACAGTTAAAAGAAAAAAAATTTTTAAACAAAAAAATTACAAAAGTGAAGTACAGACCCATCAACTATTTTCACCATAGTTACGGGCCGTGGGTAGCCTAGTGGTCAGAGCATCGGACGCCAGACCGGAAGGCCTAGATTCGATGCCTGATGCCACCAAATACCCTCCGAGTACACACGGAGTAAGTGCTAATTAAATCAGAGTCCGAATGGTGTCGCCATCTATCGTGAGCAAAATCGTACTGTCTTCTTCATGGGCTCAAAGCTTTGGCTAACAACAGGCGTATCTCTAGCCCGTTGACATGATGAATATCGTGGGCCTCAATCTGACTACGTCAGACAGGTGGCATAAGTAAAGACACCATAGCGACAAGCATTGCTAAATGCCGTCATATGCAAACAAAAATAAAAAAAATAAAAAAAGGTTCCAGCACATGCTAACACACAGTAACCTTCTTAATAAGTTGTCCTAATTTTTTCTAGCATTTTTGGTGAAAAATAACTAAAATTTGGAATCTGTCCTTTTGGGAAGAGAGGGTAGTAGAGTATTTTCGAAATTACGGGACTCCACCTTTTTTTTTAGAATGTGTTAAAGAACAAAACATGTCTATTTAATAAATTACAGTTTTAAAAAAATTAAAAATACGCTTTTATAGGGAATTGAACTAAAAAGTAAAAAAAAAAATAATTCTTAATTTAAGAATAAAATGATGAATGAGAAAATGAATGTCATTGGGGGTAAAAGCATGGGGTGTTCTACATTAATTGTTATAATTTCTTACTAGTTCTATTCCGAAATGCTGAGTTAGCGTAAAAATGTAGTACACAAAACACCCCATGCTTTTACCACAATGACATTATTTGTCACGTTCATCATTTTATTTTTATATTAAGAATTATTTTTTTAATTTTTAGTTCAATTCACAAAAAAGCGTGTTTTTTTTAAAAAAAATTAAACAAAATTTATTTTTCATTTTTCAATTCGATCTACAATAAAAGCGTGTTTTTTTTTTTTTTTTTTTTTAGTTTTTTAAACTATCATTTACTTATTGTTGAATTTATTCTTGAGTTTGATATTTGGAGCTGGAATTACGTGGCTGCCGGAATTAGTCTTGCTCTTCAATGGATATTAATTAACGGGTCTGAAGAGTATTTATTCTCTCCATTTACGAGGCTTCGGATGAGTCCCGTATCGTTATATTTCAAAGATTTCGTCTCTATAGATACAGGTCAATTTAATAAAAGTGTGTTTAAAAAATATTAAGTGTCAATCGTACTATCACCTTTTAAACGCATTGCTATAATGTTAATTCGTATCATCACTTCTAAACGCATGGCTTGATAAAAATAAAAAATGTTTAGCAGTTAGAACATAAATTTCTTTTTCACATGCACAAGTCATTTTTTATTTCCACTTTCAGAAAAACAAGACAATCGCTTATATTATGCTAAGAAATTGCTTACACACCCACTCCCCTTTCTCCCATAAAGAACACTTTTTGCTATTTTTTTTTGTATTAATCACGGTAAATTCGGTTTTAGGGATATATCTTAATTTTTAATCGATAAATCTGGAAGTGGTATATGGAATTAGTCACCAAATCTGGAAATCATTATTCCTGATGATCCTCATCAGGACAATGGAACAAAACTATGAAATTATTGTATTATCATCGGTCCTTGAGAAGTGTGAAAAATTTCGAATTAATCTGACCTTTTAAAGTGGGTAAAAATCGAGTTCAAAGATTCCGTTACATACAAGTGAAGTTTATAAAAGCGTGTTAAAAACAGACAAGCCAGCTCCTAAATAATTCAGTTGTTAGACATATTTCGTTCATTTAAAATTTAACTAATTTTTTGGTAATAGAATTTTTAGATAAAATAGTAGAATTTAAGTAATAAGAATGCAGTTTAAATTTAGGAAGTTTATTCATATAAATAAACTGTTTGTCTCAAATTCTTTAAATTTTTCGACAATTTATAGGTAGGTGAGCTAATACGTGCATAACCCAAAATAAATATGAAAAAACTTCGGTAATACATGATTTCTTATAGAAAAATAACTGTTGACATACTATTAATACAAACATTAACATACTATTAATAGCAAGTAAAGTCATATAGTACAGCAAAAATTATGAAGCGTAATTGTAAACGCTGCCAAAAAAGTAGAGTTTGTAAGCACACAAAAATAAAATAAATACACAAATTAAATAACGCAAATTATACTTAAAAAATATTTAATATATACGACATATATCTGTTTATATGCACAAAAATAGGATTATTTACTTAAAAATTGTCAATTATATTTTTCAGCGCGTTCACACACTCAATAAATAAATAAATAAAAAGTTTGCGACTGAAGCCTTATTCACTTTAATTGTCAACAAATCAGATTGTATTGGCACACAGAAATGTTTTCTGGTATCTCATAATTCCATAGTTTATGAATGAATATAAATGCGAATATTATGCTCTACAGGAAAAATAAAATAATATTTTTTTCTATTTACATAAATACTAAGTTAAACCCTTTTGCGAAACCTAATTTTTAAAAAAATATCATGGATTTTTAAGAAAGAAAGAAAAGCTGAAACTTTTCATAGATAAAATGGAAAATAAGCCAGCATTCCTGCATAACAGACAATTATTTCCGCGCTCCTCGAATTTATTTTTAAACCCACAAACATTACGTGAGCAAATCCAAACGAAAAGTATTGGAACACGTTATAGAAACTTTCATCTCACCATGTGATTTTTATTTGCTAAAGAAACTGGTGAAAAAAGTCAAATTAATTACCTAATGTTAACACTAAGTGTTAATAAAAATGTCTAGTAGCATCGAAGTACAAAAATCTTACCTTGAACCGAAAGCTTGTATGTGCATTTTTCAACTAATATAGCCAAGATGGCCGCTTTTCATCTTCATAAATTACACTGTTAGCATATCCTCACTTATTTACGCCTCTATTTACATTTCCATATCCCTGAAAAAGGAACCACGATAAGCAAGAACAAACCGACAACGAAACGCAATATCAACTGAAGTGTTATACCGCCAATGTACTATGGTCGCCAAATCTTACTTTTAAAGGTCGCTAAATATACTTGCAAAAGTAATTAAAAAGTCTCTAAATTGAGAAGCAATTTCGCTAAAAATAGTTACTAAATATTTTTAAAGCATGTATATCCCATGTTTCATAATACATTTTATTGCTCGTCATTTTTTAATCCAAAACTTTATAAAAATATGTCTTAATTTTTCTGTGGACCACTTGTGCAACTGTTATTCAACAATGAATTCTGTTGATCTATTTAGTATATCAGGGGTGGGCAGACTTTTCCAGGGTGCGGGCTTCTTCTAATTTTTTCAAGGAGTTGCGGTTCACCCTGTGATAGTGGCGCACACAAGGGTGAGGGAGGGGTCTACGGGTCCGGACCCTCCCCCATAACCCTTCATTTTAGTCCCGTGTATATAGTACGTAAAATGTAATGAAGTATTTGATATTAGTATTTTTTATGTTAATTATGTATTCAGTAATTTATTTTTTGCTGTTTTTTGTTGATGACAAAATCAAAATAATATGCTTGGCTGCGTATTGGAGTAGGATACGTGAATGGTAGACCTCCTACCCTTGACCCCCTTCCCTTTAAAAATTCTTCTGCCCAGTGTTGTAAGGAAAAGGTTATTATTATAACTTAATAATAAGTGAGGAACATATACTGAAAATAAATCCTAACCCGTAATCTGATAACTAGATTATCGAAAATACTTATCTGGATTGAAGTTTCTTGTTATGATTCTTCTTGAAGCCCGATAGAACGATCAGCTCCAAGGTTGGTTACTTAACCACTTCCTGGTAGATTCTCCGTCTACTATTAATCTTAAGATGCGAGACCCACCAATCGCTGTTTACTAACACTTGGATTTCAGCTTAATGATCAACGCTTTAACCATTTACTTTCATACTCAACGACAGGCATTTAAATAGGGGTTACATTTGCATAAAATAAAGTCATCACCACGGAAAGCGGTTTTAAAATTAAAAACAGGGTTAAAGAATATTTTTCCCAAGAGGATTAGTTAAAAAACCTGAATAGTACCTGTTACAACATTTAAGGAAATGAGCAATCAGCTAGACGCTCTAAAGTTGGTCATAAGGATATGACAAAATCAGATTCTCCTATACGATTTAATAATATCAAAAAAATAATCCACAATAAAACTAAAGATAAAAAACTTCTTTGTATGTTGTACCGATGCCTCGTTAGGCGAAAACTTTACGGCAACACTTGTCAATTTTGGAACACAGGGGTGGGCAGAATGGACAGATGGGTCATTGTATTCTTCAAAGGGGACCACACATTCTTCTCTCACGCCTGGGAGGCAAAACAGGTGTTGTGCCGGTTCTGGAAACGGCTTTGATGTTATCACACCTCTTCTCCGACACCCAGATGAGTTTTTTCGACACAACGATTTACTGAAAGGACACTCCTGTTCGATGATTATCCATTCTTTCGTTCCTTCGCACATGTTGGCCGCGAAGTACTTTAAGGGAAAGAATGTCCGTCTGTTGTGAGGAAGACATACCAAGGAGGGTATTCCCGGTATCAAACTGGCGGGTCGATTGATCCATATGATTTACGAGGAACGGTAATGTAGTTGATCTCAGTCAGGAGGGCCTTTTATCTCAAAGAATCAATGGAGTTAGGACCAAGACAGAGGATGCTGGGTGCAAACACGCGACGCTCACCCATCAGAAATTATTGGGGGCGTGTAAGAAGCTCACCCAGGGGGTTTTTTGAGTGAGCTCGAAGAATGATAGAGAAGGATCAAGAGAGAAAGGAACGGTGACGACATCTTGAAGACGGAGTGACGAAGGCTGTGTGGCAGCCGTACCAGATTTTGATCTTTGGCGAAACAAGCGAAAGAGGTTACTGGGACAGCCGCACCCGGGAGACGATCATTTGAAGATCAATGACCGTTGATCCGGACTTGAGCTTTTCTCCAGCGAAGGGCTGAGAAAACTGGTGACATTAATAATAGAGTTAATTTTTATTTGATCAATTTTTAAATAAAATGCTTTTTGACCACAGCTGTGTGGTTCTTTTCTCTACCGAGAAATGAAGTAAATTTGAGGGTTCAAGATGTTACTATGGGGATTCAGCTGTGACAATGGAATGAAAAGTCCTGTTTGACAAGAATAATAAAATCCTTAGCTCCTTCGCCTAGGGGTATTGGGGTCACTTTTTTCAGGATGGCAACTGGGCATGATTACCTACAAAAGCAATGACACCGACAGGGACGTCTTAAGACTTCTTGAGACCCAGGGCTCTAACACAAAAATAAGTCCTGGGCCCCCTACACAATGTAGGCCCTATCGATGACTCTTAAAAATAGACGGTACATAACATACGTTCTCAAATATTCGTACAAACAATAACCCGAAACGAATAAATGTGCATGATTTACTATCGCACAAACAGGTTCGACTGACTGCCATCCTTAGACTGAATAGACTGCCCCCTAGAACTTCGGTAGGTAGGTGGACAAAGGTCATCACATGTATTCAGTTGACATATCGTCCGAAGTTCCACATTTTTCCGAGAATACAACCAGAAATAACATTTGGCCGTTAAATTTATTCTAATTATGATCTTATTAAGGCTGAATCGAGAACGAGACGAGGTCCCCATTTTGGCCGAGGCCCTGTGCCCGGCCGAGTTTGCCCATGCCTTTAGACGTCCCTGGACACCGAACAGGAATCATGGATTCCGCTTGTTGCCCTTTGTGCTATCAGGATGATAGGGATGGAGACCACCTCAAGAACTACCCTGAAGCTTTAAAGTTTCTGGCTGACAATCTTGTTGAAGCAAATGAAAGATTTTAGTTTTGTTTTTATATTTTTTCATCACTATACTGGGCTGTTGTTGAATGATGGGAGAAATGCCACAGACGAATATAGGATAAAACACACACACTACGGTGCGGTGATTGATTACTGGCTTCAAAGATCATGGAGCCAAAAGTGTTTTTTTAAAAAGGCAATAAGAGTGTATAATATTTGTAAATACAATTTTAAAAACCAAATTACCCAGTGACGTAACGTACACCCCCGCATTGCGAGGGGGCCCAGGTGTTCTAGAGACCCAAAGCCTGACTGATATCATCGACGCATTTTGGCTTTGGGCCCAAAACCTGATTTCACAGGGAGGTCTTAGTATTCTTCGTTACACCACTGAAACTACCACTTATTTTTAAGCAAAAATCTTTCATCGAATTAAACATTTTTTAAAAAATCTTTGTTGATGATTATTATGCTTTAATTATTTTTTATATGCCTTGTGCATTTTTTACATAAAGCGATGTTTTCAAATAGTGCATTCGATACTAATTCTTCCAATGAATTTGCTTTAAGAAAAAAAAAAGTAAGAAAAAAATATGAGTAATAATCAATCTAAAAAATGGAGATAATTTTTTAAATTTTAGATTAATGTTCACTTTTCAGAACTTAATCCCTAAATTAATAATTATAAAAAAATTTCAAAAACTGATTCGCTTTAAGGTATTAACGAATAAACTACTACTTTCCAAGCGTTAGAAAAGTAACTTTTATTAACATATTTTAGTCAAATAGATTGTTAAATGTATCATTTATAACTACGAGTAGTTACGTTTTTTTTTAAATATTTTATGTAACTAACTTTACGTCATGCAACTCAAAACATGCTTTATAAGTAGCCTTTTGAGATTATATAAATCTAATTCAAATGTCTTCAGAATAATAAATAGCTAAGTTTAACCCCTTAACTGGTTTGCCCGTACACCGTACGGGCTACCGAAAGCTAGCCACAACTAGTTTGTCAGTACGCTGTATGTGCACTGATATTTTCTTCTTTATGTTTTAGATTTGCACAGATTTTTAAATATAGCTAGTTTTTTTAGATAGGCAGTTTGTCCATGCTATTGAAATACCTCTCATTCGGGATTTTCTTAGTGGAGAATTTAGATTCTTGAAAATATTCGATAAAGAATAGTGATTAGCAAGGCAATGTGCAATTTGTTACTTGAGAGGAATGAAAATGGAAAGGTAATCCAAAAAAGTCTATGTTATCTCTGTTCCTTTTGCAATGTATAAGGCTTAGTTTTACACCAAGCTTCAAATTGTGTTTGCATAAGAAGTGGCGCGCTTATCCGGAGGACAGAACCACAACTTTCGGTTCCGTAAGCACGTAACATACCACTAGACCAAAATGATCACTTCAGTCCGGAGGCTGTTACTGGCTTATATAGATACCACAACTACACACTCCTCCACCAATGAGTCGGTGGATAGGCGAACGAACGATATAGTTGTTATGACGAGCGTGTGAATTGTTGCGGTTGATTGGAGGAGTTGCGTCAAGTGAGTCTGAAGAGTTTATTGGTTGTTCTTTTTTTCGAGTAGATGGCGCTACGACATTCCAGAAGGGTACGCTGTTTCTTAGTTCAACCAGGGTCACCAATGAAGTTGCGCGCGTAACCGGAGGATAGAACCCGCATCCTTCGGTTCCGTAAGCACGTAACAGACCACTAGACCAAAATAATAACTTCAGTCCGGAGTCTGTTCCTGGCTAAAAAAGATATCATCGCTACACATGAATATTCACTCACACACAAAATCCTCAACCGTTTGGAAAAGAGGTACGATCATGAAATTTTTTTGTAAGTATCAGAGAAATTCTTTTAAGATATATGAAACATTCTTCATAGCATGCAGAGTGTATTTATAAAAAGCAAACATTGAGGCCTTTTTTGTGTGTGTATTCCACAATAATAAAATAAAAAATAGTGTGAAAACTTGAAAATTAAAATAAAATTCTTCCATTTTTGTATTCTGTTAAATATTATGCTTAGTTATATGGAATACAAATGTGCCTTCTGTTTAAACAATTTGGGCAAAAAAAAAAATTGACGCTTAAGGGATTAACGAGTTAATAACAAATAATTGATAGAACTTAGAATTAGCAGAAAAGAAGGCAATTGGTAAAATAAATTTAAGGTTACTCATAGAATGTTTTGTTAGAAGCAATTAGTCAAACAAAAAAAAACTTATAACACTGAAAATCATTATATATTTAAAACCAGAAAAAAATAGGGAATCTAAAGTTTTTTTTCCATTTTTCCTCTGATCCATTCTTAAAGGATTAAATTACACTGTTAATAACCTGTTTTTGCAGTAATAACTCCGACGTGATAAAATCTATGAGAAGTCACCACGGAAGTATTAAAACAATAACCTCTCAGCGAGCCACCATCGTGACCAAGGATAAAGAAATTCGTTTGTGAACCTGTGTTAATCTCGGAAAGTGTCCTAGTACAATATTTTCTTTTAATCTTAAGTACGTGTTAACTGTGATTCGACTGAAATACTCATCCAAAGCATTTATTCCATATTTTTCCAGAAAGAGGTAACTGCTTTTCCAAACTATTTATTTCATACAAAATTCTTTTGCTTTGCTTAAAACATGATGCACTCCATTTTGATGTAAATTCTATAACCGTTCTTTTGTGGATTTCTTTTTTTATATATTTAGAATCATTTAGATATCTTATCATTTAGAACAATGGTTTCCAATTCTTTGTGTGTGTGTGTGTGTGTTTGTGTGTGTGTGTGTGTGTTAGCGGTACGCTTTTAACCATTTCAAAATTTGACGGGATTTGATTTAGAATATCTGAATTCTCGTTTTTTATTGAAGCATAAAATTGCTGTATGCTTTAATGTAAATATTAAAGTTCGTCCATGTTACTTTTGGAAAATATTAATTTCTGCTTCAAATGGAAAGAATTTTTGATTTGTAACAATTACGTAATATCTCTGTTTCACGGCATTCTTTCATATATATATGTTGGGTTCTTATAAACCATAGCTTCGCAACGTGGGCGATAATGCCCCCTTGTGGGCGTTTGTGTCTTTCAGGAGGGCAGTAAGAGACTCAGAGAAAATTAGGGGCGTTGAGATGCAATGGTGGGTCTTGGACAAATTTACCGAAATATAGTCTATTAAAGACTAAAAAAAATACGCTGATTATGTACTAACAAAGGTTGTTCTGTTTACTTTATCTTGATTTTTATGTATTTAAATCATTTCTACAAAAATTCACATATTTCGGTAGTTCGGAAAGTGAATGAAAATATTAAAGATTACACTACATTCAGACCTACATTAAACTGAATGATAGAGTGAATTTTAATTTCTGTAGTGCATGTGTTGTCTTTGTCTGTGAGCAGTAGGAAAAACGTTTCGTCCACGGCATTTCATTATGTATATTATCCAAGAAATATAGTTAAATATATTTACCAGGAATTAGCGTTGATTCTTTAAAGGCTGAAACTGTCAATTTATATCTATTTTGAAAGCACAATAGTTTATTATGAATTACTTCGTATCATCAAAACCCTTGCCTGTTTTTATAATAGGTAGCTAAAACTTTTATATTCCAATCATTTAAATGAAGAAGAAATTCAGTAAGTGTTTCAATTCCAACAATATCCTATCTATGACTAAAATACATAATATTACACATTTAAATATATTTGTGGCAATGGCTATTTCCAATTCGCAAGTAAAAAAAAATTGGAGTTTTAAAAATAAATTTAATTTAAAAAAATATGTTCTATTAGAACAGAATATATTTTTAAAAAATTTAACTCTTGTTTTTACCATGTATTATGTACACTCTTATATCTCTAGAATCGAAGGGGGTGGTATCGAAATATTTACTACAAAAGGAGGGCAAGTTCAAAAAGGTTAGGAACCTATGTTATAAACAAAGAATGCTATATTAGGTGTTTTTAATCTTATAGTAAACTAAACTAAGGGGCGCAACAGCCCATGAGGGCCAAAGTCTACTGTGCCCATCTCAGTATTCATGACCTAGGGCGCTGAGGTGCATGAGCAGATGTTCCGATCCGGTGGTCAGTCTGAAGCGAAACCCCCAGTGTTTAGTTCCTAAGCAAGCTTGGTACTCATTTATCGACCCTCTGAAGGAATGAAAAGCTGAGTCGATCTTGCCCATCCTGTAAATTAAACCCCCTCCAGCCAGCAAAATTATAATGGGAACTTTTGAGAAAAACTATATATGTAACGGTAAATGTGCTACACGAAAAAGTAATGAACATACAATAAGCATTTGAAAAAAGTATTCTTACCATTCCATTCGAAAGTTGTATAATTGAATAAGTATATACACGTTTTTTTTTTTACTGTAGAAAATGTAAGTATTTTTTTTAAAAAATTGTTTATCATTTTTACATTTAGGGCATTTTAAATACTATGGGGCTTTCATAGATTTATCAAAAAAGCATTATAAATTCTATAATCTTAGATTTTTATGGGATAGTATGATTTTAAATAGCCTCCTATTAAAGAAAAAGATTTATTTCATAAAAACTAGGAAGTGTATTTTAAAATTTTCCAATATTTCAAAAATCCTATTTTTTTTTCAATATTGGCAATATGCCCATTCACAAGTCGAATTGTTGAGTTATCGTCAGACTAGATGAACATATTGACTAAGACATCACTATTGGCAGATGTAGCCTTTAATGTTTTAGTTAAAAATAAGGAGTGAGAAGTCCAAAGTCACGTTTGACTGTGACTACATCATTTACACATTCTTAGCATTAAGTGATTGCGTTGGAGTTAAGCGGAGTGTACAACGAATAATTTTTTACTAAAATTCGAAAGATGTATTGCCTGAAATCCGTCTTACAAAACAAAATACATTTTGTTAAGGCAAAAACTATAGTGGAAAATTCTTTTACAGTTAGCTAGTTTTGAATGTCTTTTTGATATTTTACATTGCCTTATTAATTCAGGTATGTTGTTTCATCATCGTAAACATTGAACATCTGAGTGTTATTTAATGGTGTAGTACAAAGGAATAGTTTAAAATTGTCTTTAAACACATCTGAAATGTTAGTCGTGCTTTTTATCGTTTTATAAATAAAATAATACGACTTTTTTTTTATAAGAAATAGTGTAAAATTTGTTACGAAAATGAATTTATGCTTATTCTTTTTATTTATTATAATTACTATAATAAATATTTTTTTCTTGAGCATAATTTTTGTTTCCTTTAAGAAGATATCAGATATTAAATTTGCCCTGCATTTAAATAAATATTTTTTTTAAAATTTTGTTTAAATGTATTTTTGTAAAATAGCATAGTAAATACTTTTTTATGCATTAAATCCTATATAGTTCTATTTATTTTAACTTAATTGACTTTATTTTTGAACTGAGTGCAACTATATACAAAATACTATAATTATCTTAGGTTGTCTTTTGTTTTGTAAAGTTAATTTTAAATGGGAGTAAAATTATATTTGTCGGTTAAAAACGTAATTACTGGAATTTTACTTTTAATTTTCATACTTTACATTTAATATTAATCATCTAATTATCATTTTTAACTAAGAAATATCGCAAATATAAAAACTATAAGGAATGAGAGAAAAATTCTCTAGGTGCTTCATTTCCTTAACAATTAATTATATGATTACATTTTGACAACCGCATAGATACAATCATAATAATTTATTCAATTTAAGAATTATGTTTCATAGGTCCTTGATTTTACATTTGATTACTGGACTGTGGGTAGCCTAGTGATTAGAGCATGGGACTCCAAACCGGAAGGCCTGGGTTCGATGCCCGATGCCCGATGCCATCAAATGCCCCCCGAGTACATAACGGAGAGCGTGCTCGTTAAATCTGTGGGTCCGAACGGTGTCGCCATCTATCGTGTTGCTTGAGCAAAATCGCACTGTCACCTTCTTTGGGGGCTCAAAGCTTAGGCTAACGACAGGCGTAAAATTCTAGCCCTTAGCCGCGATGAATTTCGTGGACCTTGATCTGGTGTTACTATCGATCAGGTGGCATAAGCAACAACAACACATTTGATTACTTTTTATTATTATTTCATGTTTTTATAGATTCTTTTTCTGATCAAAAGTGTTCGTATTCGTTTACATCATAGATTCTCAACGTGGGCGATAACGTCCCCTTGTGGGCGTTTGAGGCTTTCAGGGGGGCGTTGAGATGTCCCGGAGGGGCTATGGCAGATTAACCAAAAAAGACTAAAAAACACGCTGATTATGTACTAACAAAAGTAAACTTTATTACTGTTTACATTTAAATCATTCCATATCACATGTACGAAAATTCAGTTATTTCGGTAGTACGGGAAGTGGATGAAAGACTTCAAAGATTACATTACATTCAGACGTACAATAAATTGAATGACATAGTGCATTTTAATTTCCGTAGTGCACGTGTTGTGTTGGTCTGTGAGCGATAGGAAACATTTCGTCCACTACATTTCATTACGCATATTATCCAAGAAACATAGTTAAATATGTTAACCAGGAATTAACGCGATTCTTTAAAGGCTGAAACTGTCAACTTATATTTATTTTGAAAGCAATAGTTTATTATGAATTACTTCGTATCATCTAAGCCCCTGCCATCTTTATAACAGATAATCTAAAATCTTTTATTCCACTCTTTTAAATGAGGAAGAAATTCAGTAGCGCTTCAATTCCAACAATATCTTACCTATGACTAAAATATATAATATTATACATTTAAATATATTAGTGGCAATAGATATTTCAGATTCGCAAGTAAGAAAACTGGGGCTTTAGAAAAAACTTAAATTAAAAAATGTACTCTATTAGTAATAGAATATATTTTTTAATGTAACTCTTGTTTTCAACATGTATTATGTACATTCGTATTTCTCTAGAGTAGGAGGGGGCGGTATAGAAATATTCACTAGAAAAAGGGGCGGTGTTTAAATATTCCCTAGAAAAGGGGGCGATATCGAAATATTTATTAGAAAAGGGGGCGCCAGTTCAAAAAAGGTTGGGAACCTATGGTTTAGATCTTTCGTTTAGTTTGTTATGCAATTATAAAATTGCAAAACATGAAGATTTAAGAAATTATTTTAAGTTATCATTACTGATTTTGTTATTTCTATTTTTAGATTGAGATTTTAGGGTACACATTTTATATTTTTGATTTCATAATTAAAGTGATATTTTGATTTAATTTCATTACTCTTTAAAAAAACAAATTCTCAATAGATCAACATCTAGTTTCCAAATTAATACGTTTTATGCAAAATATATTAGTTAAAAACGATTTTCTAATTTTTTTTTAAAAAAAATCTATTCTCACAATATTAAATTAACATAAGAAATATGACTTTTTATTTTTAATGGAATATTTGAACATTCTCTTAGATGATATAACTAATAATTCATATATAATTTTTTAATTTAATGAAAATCTTTTTTAAAAAAATCTGCATTGTAAAAATTGTTCGGATAGGAAAAAGAATAAATTTAAATAAAAAATTGTACAAAAATTTCCATTTCCATTAGGATTTTCTTTCTTTCAAATAAACTGTATGTATTTGCTTTTTAGTATTTACTTTTAGGAAAAACAATTACGAATAAAATATTTTACACATTGTGTTTTAATTTATAAATTAAAGGGTTTAGAGAAGATGAATAATTTTAAAAATTTTCTTCATCAAATAATACGTAGATGAAATTTAAGTCTGTTTTGGAGAGAGAAAAATAACTATATAACATATGTGTAAATAATAATAACTAAAATAATTTTAGCGTAACATTTTTATACATTTTCCTTTTGCTAAGGAAGCTGTATTTAATTTACAATAAGGATTTTTTTTAAAAAAACAGAATCTTTCTACTATACTGTGGTGTTTGGTTATATATAAGTTGATATTTTGTCTCTAGCCATCTCAGACATTTGGCACTGGAGATCATTAACAGCATCCCCCAAGATGCAATCAAAATTTATACTGATGGTAGTAGAATATCTAACCAGGCCGGTAGTGGTATATATATCGAAACGCCTCAGGAAAAATTGTCTCTGAAGTATCGCAATCCAGATTTTTGCTCAGTTTTCAGAAGTGAACTAATAGCCATTCATGCGGGTCTTGAGACCATTATGTCTAAGAAGAATTACGGTGATCTTTGGATTCTCTCCGATAGTCGTAGTTCACTTGAACACCTTTTCAAATGGTTTATTGTTGGCGACAAAACCAGCGTCTCCGTCTTACACAAACTAAACCATATATCACAACACCATGATATTCATTTCCAATGGATCCCATCTCACGTCGAACTTTATGGCAATGAAATGGCGGACAAACTAGCAAAGGAGGGCTGTAATCTTCCAACCCCCTCTACATCCGCCTTTACCTATCTGGAATTATACTCCTTAAAAAAATTTGGTAGAGTGGAGAGCGCCTCCAACTCATCATTGGTATGCGGGTAATAGATCCGGATTGGCCCTAGCCCTCAAGTGTGATAGATGCTCCCAGACTACACTTTCTCGTCTTGCTAGTGGTCACATCAACTGCCTTTCATTCTTAGCGAACAAGGAGATCTTCTCCATCTGTGCAAGGTGTCAAGATCACCAGGCTTCCCCGGAGCACATAATGCGTTGTATGGATCTCACAAGCAAAGATATCTACACGGATCCCTTTCTTGTGCTGGACTTTTTGAAAGTCAACGATATATTTGATCTTGTCTGACTTCGTCAGACCCTGGAGGATTAGCAACAACAACAACATAAGTTGATATTTATTTTAGAGAACAAAGCTTTTTATTCTTGCTATAAAAAAACTCTTACTATAAAAAAATTATTATTATTCTATGCATTATTATTATAGTTAATAATATTTCCCTTTACTTTCCCTTTAAAGTAAAAGAATATCTTCATTAAAGGCGCATTCCTCAATTTCCTTAGAGGAAAAAAGCTCTCACAATTATCAGCTCACCTGGGAATGATATGGAAAAAAGATACGTAAAAAAAAAGAGCTGAATCAAATAAGAAGTTACAAAACATAACAACTATGTTGTAATATGGAATTGTTGTAATCGTTTATAAGTTAAGAAAGATATTACTTTTTCAGCAATAGTAAATAAATTGGAATAATTTTGGTGGTAAATTTGGTGACTGAAATAGATATGTGCCTAGAAAATACCAGAATTCTAGGATAATTATTTCATGAGAAAACTCCAAAAGCGTCGACAAAGCTCTTTCTAGCCAGTAAAGAGACAATGCAGGGAAGCAAGATTGGAGTCAAACATTTGACAGCGACTGAGAGTTTCATTTGCCTAATGCGAAATTATGTTTGCGGATTTGCATTGCTGTGTTCAATATCTGAGTGATATTTGAATCAGTGTTACTGTGTAGATTTACGTGTGGGTTATTTATTTCTTGTAAAAAGAAAATGTACAGAGAATTCCAAAAAAAAATTACTATTCCACCTGTTTATTGTGTGGACCTTTAATTCATTTGAAAGACGATCATCCCTATAACAATATTATGAAATATTCCTAACAGAATCTGATAGACCTAGTGATTTCTATGTATATGGTCAAAATTAAGTTTGTAATTTGACAAAAGCTAAAGTTTTCACTAAACAGTAAGTAACAGTACATTCGAAAACTCTCTATAATTAGAATAAGAAATATATTTTTCATAAACAGCATTCAGCATGTTAATCCTTTCCCGAATTTTCATTGTCTGAGCTTGGGCAGGCGAAACGACGTACAATCCTGGCTCATCCCGAGTGTAGCTCGGGCACTGTGAAAATTTACACCGTGCAATCGATCTTTCCCAAATTATTTCACATGTGCTTTTTATGGTTTCGAACAATTGAAAAGTTTCACTCGGGGGAATTTTCTGCAACAAAAAAAAAAAAAAAACGTCCTTCTGCTGAGCACCCCCCTCCCTCCCCCTTCACGCTTGTCTAAAAGACACTTTGTGAACTACATTCCTCCCCAACAGAGAAGAAAACTAATCCAACACGACATTATTTGCTGCTCAAAGAGGGACAGTAAGGGGAAGAGGAGAAGCAAGATTCTACTGTGTCCAGATTGCGATGTTGGATTATGTGCAGTACCCTGTTTTCCAATTTATCATTCACGATCAAGTTTTGATTAATAATTGCATAATCCTTTATATAAACACCAAGTATGTAAATGAAATTTGTAAATCGAGATAAAAAGACAGGTATTCTAAGCATTGTGTTGTTGTTTCCAATGACACCTGTCTGACGGTGTCAGATCGAGGCCCACGAAATTCACCGTGGCAAAGGGCTAAGTGTACGCCTTTCGTTAGCTTTTAGCACCATGCAGGTGACAATACGATTTGACTCGGTATTTTTTACACGATAGATGGCGACACCACCTATCTTCACCTCCACAATTTAGGCATGGAACTGGAGGGGAAGGAAATATTCTCCAGCCCCCTGCACCCGTGGTTTCTACTGCGACCACCCACAAGACTTCCGGACCCACTGATTAAACGAGCATGTACTCCGTGTGTACTCGGAGGGTATTTGGTGGCATCGAACCCAGGCCTTCCAGTCAGGAGTCCGATGTTCTAACCACTAGGCTACCCACGGACTCTTTTCTAAGCCTTATATTTATAGTTAGTGTTAATTAACTCCCCAAAGTCTAATGGTTTCTGCCAAACAGAAAGCCAACTTTACAGGTAAATTACTCCTTTATTTAAATATGCAAATTGTGCTATTATGTATACATGTTTGAAAATATACATAAAAAAATTGACATTTTTAATCCATAAGCAAAATGAGCCAGGAAGGGGGTAAAAATCTGTTATTCCCCACTACCGAGATCCTAAATAGAACACTGTACTCAGGCCTTGTTATAATTCCAAGAATTGCTTCAGGTATTTCCATACTGTATTTTATCAGAAATACAAAAAATTACCATTAAATAAATTTTGTAAATGCATATTTAATCCATCGATTTATCTCATAAACCTGAATTATTTTCTATTTTTCTGTCTACTTGTAGAAACTGGTGAGAACAAATTGATTCCTAAGTTATGGGATTTTTATTCCCGGTACTAGTATTAGCCTTATACTGCTGCGCTCCTGGTTTTTGTTCCAGTTCGGAGAAGAAGTTGTATGTCGTGCCGGATCCCAAATATGACGACGGTAGGACATTGGTTATAGTCATGTGGAACAATGATGATGACACGCAATGCAAAATCCTAAATGATGAGTGAGTATAAGTTTTTTTTTTTTTAACATTCAAGAGAAGTATGTATTAGTGACCCAGAATAGCAATTAAATTACTAATGTATTGCAGATAAATAAATTGGTATCTGGTTTTATTCCCTCACACATTTACAAATGTTTTACAATTCAATACTGTTTTCACTACAAATATTCACATGAGGCATTCTGTTGCCATATTTTCATTTTTAATTTGTGATTTAAAAGAGTAATGGAACATTACTGCAAATGTATTCGAAACCACAAATTTAAACCATAGGTTATTGAAATTATGTGTTAAAAAAATCAATAGCAAAAACTGAACAAGACTTTTAATTTCTGCTTTTGAAAAAACACAATATTAATTGTTCGAAATCCTAAGAAAGTCAGACGCCAGCATAATGGCTAATCACTTCAACACCTTTAAAAATGTTGCTTCGGTTGAAGGTAGAAGTAGTTGCACAGTTTTTTACAAAACTAGTATTGAAAAACATTATCAAATTTAAGGGCTGTTTCAATTTAAAATTACGTTATTCTAAATGAGTGACTTCTTTTCATTTTAAAACCAATTTTCAAATACGTGTCCATACTTTAAAGTTAATCAAATTATTAACGGTTTGCACAATCGTAAAATTGGATCAATATGAAATTCAAAACCCTCACACATTATAAAATTTTAAAATATCATTCTGTCAAGTGTAAAACTAACATCAATATATATATATGCATGCATATTTTTCTTTATCTCTATTTATGGTATTGCAATTCGTTGTAGAGTTTGTGAGAAAAATTCAAAATACAATTCCAAAGTTTTCACAGTAAAAAAGCAGTTTCCTTTAATAACTAATGTTTTGAAAGAATTTATGAGATGCTTTCCCCCTAAAATAAAACATATTGAAAATTCGAAATAATGAATGCATATCAGTTCTTTTATATAAGGGTACTTTTTTCTCTTTTGATGCTGACAATTATAATTTTAAAATTCTGAAAAATACGAAAATTTACTGTTATTTTATTATAACTAGAATCTTCTTAATATTAAAATAGCTTTTCCTTGTGTATATTCAAAAAGCAATATATTTGCAATAAAAAAATTATCTGATTGAAAAAAATTTTTAAAAACATTAAGAAAATGTATCTGAACAGTAATGGAATTATATATTATCAGGAGAGATTCCTGAGGTCAGGAAATGTCATCTAAATGACCTTGGTCTTTCTAAATAGCCTTGCCTGACGTCGGGAAAAAAATTGAACACCGAATTTCCCTTGTTAAAGCCCACCGTAAAAATATTAATTTTGGTAGAAAAATATAAATACATATACTGTGATATACAGTAATACCTCGACTCACGCGAATTTGGAGTTACGCGGCTATCAAATCTCGTCGATTCGTTGTCCCCCACCCCTAATCATTAAAACTTAGGCGGAATTATTGCCAGAGCCTGTGAAATCGGTAATTTGATTGAAGAAGTTGTCGATCTTGTCAGGCAAATAGATTCAAAAGTGGATAGAGATGACGTTCAAGAACTGTTGGATTCCCACAATCAGAAGCTGACAATGGACGAACTCATAGAAATGCATGAGCAAGAGCAAGACATTGAAGAATTGAGTCTTTAGACCCAGTTCAGTCAGAATATCGAATGACGGTTAGTAATTTAATAGGTTTCAGCTTAATTGAAAAAGGATACGAATTTCAGAAAATACATACTCTAACGAAGAGCCTATTTTTTCAACAAAACAAGGAATAAAAATATCATAAGCATGCTCTACGAGGATATTTTGCCGGAGAAAAAAATCTTTGAGTCGGCAGACTACTTTATAGATTTTATGAAACCTTCTGCATCGAAATAACTCCGGTTTGCAATTTTGTATTCGTGTTATCTCTAAAAATTCATCTCAAACATTCTTTTTTCTATAAATTATTTTCTTTCGTCTCCGACCCCAATAATTAATTATAAACTGGAGTATAATTATGTGCGAAATTATACTCCGACTTACGCAAATTCGACTTATCCGATTATCACTCAATCCAACCTATTGCGTAAGTTCGGGGGGGTAAGTTACTCTCTCTCTGTGTACATGTTAAGGGTGGGCCAAAAGTCCGTATAAACTTTATAAGTTTATAAAACCCGGGAAATTAAACAAAATAAAAAAAAGATACGCAGGTTTAGCATCGATAAGTCTCGGGGTTTTTTTTAAGATAAGAAAAAATCTACCGACAGATGGCGCTCGTGCAAACGACTGAGTCTGAAATATGCAAATGAGACAGGTGATTACAAATACTGATGCTCTTGATCCAGATCTAATTCTCCGTTTCATGCCAACTAAGTGAACAAGGATGCTGAGCGAGAAAAACAAAGATTTGTTGGTGAAGCTGTTTTTCATGTACAAGGAAATTTTTCATGTTCACTTTGTAAATCCCGACTTCAGAAAAATGTGGAGACTGGAAAAGGGCCTTCAACAGTGGTATGCCTCACAAAGCTTGTTCAGCGATTTGAGAAAACTGGATCGTTTGAGGATCGGGTAAGATCCGGACGACCAAGTCTAAGAATCATTAGCAAACGTTGCAAGTTTACATGGCCTCCTTTGGTCTCCAGATCTGACTCCAGTAGACTTTTGGCTGTAGGGATATTAAAATTCCTTGGTGTATTAATCCTGTACATCCAATCTGTCGGAATTGAAAGATGATCCACCAAGAGCTGTTATGTATACAGGCGGACATTCTGCACTTTGCCGTTGCTGGATTTGTGACACGCTTGGAATGTGTCATCCCTTGTGGTGGTGAATATTTGGAGCACATGCTACTGTAATAAATGATTTGGTAACGTTACTACTGTTAATTGCGAATCTTTTTTTCCACTTATGTACAAAACGCCACCTATCGAGTGTTTTTTGAATTTTTTTTTTTTTTATCTTAAAAAAAGTTCCGTGACTTATCGGTGCTAAAACTGCAAACTGTTTTTTTTTTGTTTAATTTTCATTGTTTTATAAATATTTAAAGTTTTTACGGACTTTTTGCCCACTCGGTATTTTTGTAAAATAAAGCTTGTGTGATAAATCTTTGATCATAGAATTTTCGTTAATATTTATCTCTTCTCTTAACGAAAACATAAAATTAAATCGAATGTGTGAATAGTTCGAAAAATTTTTTTGTTCCCTTCTCAGCTTCGAATTACCCTAACATGACTATATAAAGAATTGTATATATTGCTATAAATTACAGGTACACGTAGAAAAGTCTTTTCGAGTAAAAATCAATTCCCTAAAAAGTGCTAAAACTCAGATTTTTTAAAATTCAAACATGAAGGTGAAGAAACAGCCATTACATACTTAACGATATTTTTAGCCTTCATAAAATTTAAATCTGATACACATATTGTTCGTTGAAGGCAGCTGAACAACGAAAAGCGTGTAGGTGTTGAGCCGGCATGATATACGAGTCTAGACCTGGGATTTTAATTTTTTTTTCCCAAGCCAGATCTGAACAAATATTTAAAAACTAAACCTTTTGCAGCCAAGATTTCTAAAGGAATTGGGTTATAAATTTCATTAAGGGAATCATAATTACAGTTTTTTCATTTCTAAATGACAGAAGCTTAGTATTTCCAATTACAAGGTCTATTGTTGAAAATAAACATATATATGTAATCAAAATTTCTCTACAAGAGAGAGATGAATTAACATGATTAATACTTAAATGAATTGCAATTGCAAGATAACCAGACAACAGAATTTCAAAGGAGATATGAAAAAATTGAAATAACAGAGTAAAATATAATATATATATATATATGTACCCCAATTCTAATTTTAGATAAAATTACTTTTTTATATTTTTTAAATCATATAATCTTAGTGTCCCTAAGTTAATGGTAGTATGTTTACAATTCTTAATTTATTATTTCTATTCTTTTCATACTTCTGCTAAGTGCTACTTTTCAGCCATTGCTTTGCTTTGAATATGTATTTGGGTCCAGAATCTGGCAATAACTTGTTTATTGTATTCAGATTTAGCACGAGCTCTGTGTTTCTGTATGCAATTTTAGGTAAGTTACCTTCTTCTCATAATAGAATTAGATTTCCTATCCATTATTTTCAATAGGTTTTTACTCAGTATTATTAACAGAAAGGGGGGAAGGTTAACTGGCCACAAAACATGTTCAACCCCACTTTTATATGAAATATTTTTATATATAAGCTGTCCTAAGTCAGCAATGTTTATAATACTGTAGCATCCATTCTTATTTATATATTTTATATTTAACTCTATTATTTTAATATTTCATATTTCCTTTTAAATTCTGTTGTCCGGTTATCTTGCAATTTCTACTCTTTTCAGTTTTAATTATGTTGATTCATCTCTCTTATAGAGAAATTTTGATTATATATATATATATTTAAAAGTGAGAAAATAAATGATCTACTAATATTTTTTAAATAATTTTCATAGAACTTTTGAAAAAAGTACTTTATTTTTTGTTACGGTGATTCATTACAAAAAAATTAGTTATTTCTACTGCAAGGAAGTAGTACAGTAAAACTTGTTTTTGTGCGGTCCTTTTACTATGCGATTTTATTTTTGAGCGATCTTTTTTTTTATACGTAGATGAATTTCAACGGCTCTGGCGCTACTGTAATGTTCTCTATCAATGTACATTTTTACACTTCAATACGCTCTATTCATTGGTTATAAACAGTCTCATGAAGACGAAACTATCAATGGCAGTGACATTATCCATAATTTGATAGATTATGAAGACGGACAAAAAGAACCAGGTTCTTTGAGAGCGGGTAAAATATATGAAACGATAAGGATCTTCTTAAAAGTGGCAGGTCGAGTGTCAGTGAAGCAACTGTTGAGCATGTTCGGTAATCGTTTCAACGGAGTCCTAGATCAATTTGGTGAACCATCACGCAAACTTCAAATGTCGCAAACAAGTTTGGTAAGAACTCTTCATGAAATGCTTGTAAAGTGCAAAACAAATTAAAAAAACACTTGGCGGGTGCTGGGACACCGCTTAGGCATTCATCGAGCTACCGAGGGGGCACACGTTGAAATTTACTGAAATAGATGGTGTATTTCAAAAAAACCATAACATTTACAATATTTCGTAAAAAATATATAATAGTTTCGGCACAATAACTGTTTATGATAGGGCAAGACTTTTGGTTCACTCTGTATTTAAAGACATTAGCTCAATATTTCAGGCAATCGGTTTGAAGGGAAGTCAGGATCCGAACCAGTAGTTAGATAACGACTCATGTCTAACAATCAGCGTAAGAATTTTTTTATTAACATATTGTTACGAATTTTGTAAAATAGTGTAAATAATCTCTATTTGGATGTGTAATGCATTTATATTACTCTATGTTATATTTGTTTTATGTTAAAATTGTAATATTCACAAGCAACGCCGTCCCTTACGTTATAATGGCTATTCAATGGGAACTTGGCGAAATATTGACGGTAGAGCCAAGTTGGCATCATTTTTGGTGACCGTTGGCAACCAATTTGGCGAGTTCTAGACCCTCTGGATTCTCTAGAAATGAATGGAGAAATCCACTAATTTCACGATCTATGACGCGAGTGCATATTTCTCGAAATTTCGGCCCCGGCTATAAATAGAGCAATACTCGCCTCAACGAGTCAGTTTCAAGCCAAGACATCACACTTAGCCACGCCCCTGGATCACCTCAAAACAACCAATAGTCAACACACCTCTCCACGAAATGTAAAAGTCCTCAAGAGTCGCTTCAACATCTCAGACTTTAAAGATATGAAATTGAGGACTGTTTTACAGTCCAGATGATCACAGACACACCGTCATCAACGAGTCAGTCTGGTTTTGACTAGCGATTAGTAAACTTGCCTTGACCGTGATTCGCTCAGCTGCACTTGTGAATAAGCTTATATATACGTGTATTTTGTGAATTGTGTCTAAGTGCTGTTGAACGTGTGAAATCCTTCTGATATTTATTCTGCGAATTTTGTAGTTGAATCCTGTGTTTCAAGGATTAATTTTCGACAATAAATTATCATTGCTCTTAAAGAACTGTCTTGTTGTTTACAACTGATTTTCCATAAAATCCGCGAAGCCCGATCAACGTAAGAATATTTTTTACATAGATCAAAGATTTCTAAGTAATAATTACTTTTCATAGGTTCTTCCTATTCAGTTAAGAAATCGTCAACAAAAAAAGAATGATATAACAAATATTATATGCCTGTTTTTTTTTCGATAAATAAATTGCATAATTTTTATTATTATTATTTTCAGAAAAGAGATCTTAGAGATTACTCAGCATTATGTTCTTCAGACACCTACCGAGGAAGAAAAGCGTAGAATTTGGAGTGAATGTGACAAGTTTTCCAAGTACAAAAAAAGTGTTGCAGGAAAAAGTGTAAATGGTATCGGCGATCTGTTCCCCGAAAAGAAGGAAGGACCAGAAAAGAATTCGCCTCCAACAGTAAAACTATCCGCTCAGAGTTATAGAATATGGGATATACTCTATCCAGGTAATGTAAAACTATGATAGAAAACCATAAGTTCATTCAAAATCCTTCTATGTCGCTAAATTCGAATAAAATTTGAAAAAACTCTCATAAGCATCAGGGACTTCTTGAGGCCCAAGACCCTTACGCAAAAGTAGCCGCTGAGCCCCTTCTCAAATGTAAGCCCCACGTATGACGTATAAAAATTGATAGTGCATAGCATACGTTGCCATATAATCGTACAAACCCAAAACAAATAAATGTGTATGACTTACAATCGCTCCATTCGGCTTGACCGACTGCCGCCTTTTGACTAAATAAGTTGTTGTTGTTGTTCCTTATCGCCATGTCTAGCCAAACTAGACTAAGTCTATTATCTCATTCATTCGTAAAAAGTCCAACACCATTAGAGGGTCTTCATAAAGATTTTGTTTAGTAAGACCCAGGCAGTCAAGAATGTGTTCTGGAGATGCCTGGCAGACGCCTAACACAAGCAGGAAAAACTTTGTCTCCATCTTTAAAAGTCAAAGTTCGAAGGTGGCCACTCCGGAAACGAGATAAAAATAGTTATTCCTGCCTGCTGCATTGTATGTAAAAAGAACCACCAGGGCGTTTAGCTTCATACCAGTGATGAGCAGGAGGAATAGGTGATAAGACTAAATAAGTAATGATGGTGTAAGGTGGTAGGCCTAGGCCTATATAGAAACGACGATCATCAAAAGTAGCCAGTTGACATATCATTCGAAATTCCTATTTTTTCGGAGATAACAACCGGAAATAACATTTGACTATTGAAATTATTCGAATCTTGATCCTATTAACGTTGAGTCGAGAACGAGATGAGGCCCCCATTATGGCTTTGGCCCATGCCTTAAGACGTCCCTGATGAGCCTATCTGCAAATAAACTCATTTAAACATTCTCAAATAAGAACTAGCAATACAATCATACACAGTAGGGTCAAAAAGTTCCTGGAATAGATCAATTACAAATTACTAAAAAATAAACAATTTAATCTTATTGACCTTCAAAGTACTGTCCTCCTGAACCTACACACTTGTTCTAGTGTTCATATAATTGTTCAAAACACTCAAGGAATCCCTTTTTTGAGAGTTGCTTCGTCGCCTTTTGGATCACCTCTTCTGAATCCACAAAATGATGTTCCTTCCATTTCATTTTCAGCCACGGAAAAAGGTAAAAATCCTCTGGAGCTAAAATCGATTCCGAATGCTTTCATCATAATCTTAAGCTTCTATCAGGGGAATTCTCGAGCAAAACACGGAATTTGATGTTTGCACACTGCTCCAAAGACGATGTTGCAAAATCCAACGAATGAAAAATTCGCTTTGTCAGAAATGACCTACAGCGAACGCCAACAGTACAGGAAATGGATGTGTGTTTTCCTTATTAGTGCTGCCAACCCCGAAACAGGTATTTCCCCTCTAACGAACCCCTGCGTGAAGGTAGGGGACCATTCCGAGAACGTTCTAAATCTAGTAGTAGAAATTCAAAGTTAAATTTTGATATGAAAACTACTTTCAGTGTTATATTTACTCTTGTTCAATTCCTACTATTAGTTCACGCACTCTCTATATTTATGTATATATATATATATATTTATCTTTTTCAAATTTTCAATCATTTTAAAGATAAAATGTATTTTAAAGCACTCAATTGAGCTAAAATTTTATATAGACGATTATTTTGGATGACAATACAGTATAATTTAACTATAATTAATAAAAATTAAAGGATTAAAACTAATTATTCAAAGAATTACAAATACAACCAAGTTGGCGTCCTTTTTGGCGATTTGTGTCAAAACTTGAAAAGGATTTTTTCTCACATTTTTAAAGCGCTCATTTGAGCTGGAATTTTCTATACGCTATTGTTTTGGATAAAAATACGATAATTTAATTGTAATTATTTGACTGAAATTAATTATTTAAAGAATTACAGATACAGCCAATTGGCTTCATTTTTAGCAACTTGGGTCAAAACTTTAAAAGAATTTTTTTCTTCATGTCTCAAAGCTGAACAGTTGAACTGAAATTTTATATACACAATTGTTTTGGAATATAATGCGATACTTTAATGATAACTAATAAAAATTAATTAGCACTTAATGTTGTGATTCTGTCATATGTATAAATACACTCACTTCCAAAAGTTAAGCACAAAGATGTAAAATGCAAAAAAATCAACAAATACTGCTTTGATTAACACAAAATTTGGCAGTAAAGAAGCATATATATTTATACATAAAACAAAATCAATAATTATATACAGAAATGAAAACAATATTAATTTTTTGTAAATTATCAGATAATGTCATACTGGAGACTTAAACAGAATTATGTATAAAGTGTAAATAAACAGCATAAAATGAAAAAAGGACATTAATAGGGTATGTAATCCCCCCTCATCTGTATGCAAAGTTTACACCTTCTGACCATGCTTTCAATTAGGTGGTCAACCACCGCAGAATTAAGCAATCGCCATTTTTCTTGTAGAGCAGTTTCCAGCTCAATAAGAGTGGCTGGAGGTGGGAAACGTGAAGATACAGCACGGCCGAGAGCATCCCAAAGATTTTCAATGGGATTAAGGTCGGGCGAATATGCTGGCCACGCCATACGCGCAATCCCTTCACTCTCCAGGTAGTCATCGACGATGACTACCTGGAGAGTGAAGGGACGTGCCATGGGGACGTGCGTTATCGTCCATTAAAACAAAAGTAGAGCCAACTGCTGCAGCGTACAATCTCCCAATGGGCTCTAGGACTTCATTTCGATACCGGACAGCCGTCACAGAACCCCGTTTAAAGATGTGCAGGTCGGTGCGGTGTCCTAATGAAATCCCTGCCTACACCATAATGCTTCCGCCTCGGAATGCGTGATGTTCGGTGATGTTTTGGGGCTGATTGCGTGTTCCTAGTTTACACCATATCCTTATACGCTTGTCATCTGGCTCCAGAACAAATCTTGACTTATCAGTAATCATGACATTGTCCCAGTCAGACACAGTCCAATTGCCATATTCCCGGCATCACTTTAATCATGCCCCTCTTGATTGGACGGATAGAGGAACACAAACTCGAGGTACCCGGGTATACAGTCCATTCATATGTAATCTTCGGCGTACAGTAGCTGCAGATATAGCCTTACCAATGGATGCTGTAACCATAGATGTCACACGTGAGGAGGTCGCTCTGCGATTCCGCTTGGCTACAATAGCAATATATCGATCTTCCGCGGGGGTTGTAACCCTTGGTAGACCGCCTACGGGAATTCGGACAACTGTCTATGTGGTTTGGAATTGTTTCCATAAACGTGAAATTACAGAATGATGAACGTCGAAGAAAAGAGCAACATCTGTGATCGACTGTCCTGCTTCAATGCGCCCTACAGCACGCCAGCGCTCAGAATCTTCCATTCGTTTTCTGGAAGTCATAGAAACACGTATGTCTTGAAAACAAATTGTACAAAAGTTTTAAACACCTTCTATCAGCACTTACAATCAACTTCTGTAACCCTTCATAAAGCTGGCTTCTTATAAGACTACCCTTTTTGCATATTTCTTGACATGAAAGCACGACTGGCTCTTACCTAACATATTTTCATACTTCCATCTACCTCTGCGTGAGTGAGCGAGTGAATATTAACGTTCCAATGTTCAGCTACACGAGGGCTTTTGGGGACGGTCCGCGTCATTTTGAACCATGGTCAAGTGACGCGGACGACACCTGAGCTGGCATTCGCCTCTCCTAACTACCACACCACACCAACGGGAGGGCGTTCCATCTACCTCTTCAGCGAATTGCATCCTCTTCAATTCTGATTGACTTCCAGAAATTAACATTTTCCTCTCTTTGCTTAACTTTTGGAAGTGAGTGTACGTATTTATATAAATTGTAACTATTTAATAAAAAGTAACTAGATAAGTTTTTTTTTTTTTTTTTATCTAAATAAGAACTGATTTTAAAAAAAATTTTATTACTTATTTATTTTAACAGTTGTGACAAGTACTACTGATTCTCTGAAACAGAGTGCGAGCGTAAACGACCCTAATTCTGTGAAAGGAGCTGCTTCTACTCCAAAGTATGAAAATAGCAACAAGTTATCAGTCACAGCTCACAAAACATTTGTTGAAACCTCCGCCGCCGTTAGTATGGTACTTCCAGGTAATAACTGAAACTCTTCTAGATAATTGTATGTAGATTAACTATAAAATAATTAATTATTTGCTTATTAGTTCTAATATACTCTTCTGACTGCTCGTCATCTTAACAAATCAACTAAATAACATCTTCTAAAAATGGCCAATATGGCATATATTACCATCAAGATATTTGACAATATGTGTTAAAGGAGAAAGAGACGTATTTATCGAGCATGTACCTAAATTTTAAGAATGTATTAAATAGGTTTGATTACTTTAATTTATGATGATGTCTCTGAATATATTTACAGTTGACTCTCGCTAATTCAAACCTTCGATAATATGAAACTCTCTCTAATTTGAAGTATATGCTCGGCCCCTAGAAAAACTCTTGAATTTTCGAAATAAAACAATACGTTTTGGTACACTCAATATTTCGAAGAAAAATCTGTCGCTGACGGCGCGATAATTCGAAGTTATCTTACATAGCTCTCAACAATTCAAACATTCACTGTCATGTATCCTGTAGCAAACAGATTGGACCTTCATATTCTGTGTTGTATTGTCTGTGCTTGTCTTCCCTGTAACGTATCCCCTTTGTTGACCTTCTGTCTGTCATCTCTTTATGTTTCGTGGTTTCTCAAGCAAAAAGACACTATTATTGTTTTCCTTCTTCAAATGGACAATAGACCGGCCGCACTTGTTGTCAGCCGTCCATATCTTTCGTTTAACACGTGGCCTTGCTACGCATGTGTTCAGAAAGGTTAGTCCACTATTGTGAAGAGATGCGTAGGATTGTGTATTCCCTATAGCTGAGTGTGAAACTATGAATACGCCTTGTGTTCCAAATTTTAAATTAAAAAAACTTTTTAATAAGTTTATACATATGTTCAATTGTTGTTTTATTACATTGTTTCAAAATTAAATATGTTAGAAAAAATTTTCTCTTCGTGTATTTTGGGAGTTTTTTCCTTTCCTCTTGATAATTCGAAGTTTTGCATTGGTCATTCCAACTTCGAATTATCGAGAGTCGACTGTATATGTGTATATATTGCCAGAAAATATAACACGAAATTTGATTTTATTGTTTTATGTTAAATGAAGACAGCCTTAGAAATATACTGAAAAGTTCAACGGCTTCGATCGCCTTTTTTTTTCGTTTCACATACATAAATGAAAAAAAGAAGACTAAGTCTAAATAATTGGTTTCAATTTTTGTCAATGATTCCAGGTACAAAATGGTGCGGACCAGGAGATGTAGCAGAGAATTTCGATGACCTGGGTTACTTCGAAGATGTTGACCGCTGCTGCAGAGCTCATGATATATGCGATGATATTATCGAAGCCGGACAAACAAAATATAATCTAACCAACGACTCTCCCTTCACAATGTAATTCACTCCATAGGATTCATAATGTACATTTAATGCAGAAATCTTGCACACACACACAGAATCCCTTAAAGCTCAATTTATAGTATAAGTTAGGTTTAACAAATTCCCTAATATACTAAGGTTGCAATCAGTGCCGCACACAAGGGGGGGGGAGGGTCTTCGGGTCCGGACCCCTTGACCGGACCAAAGCCCTTGATTTTTTTCGATTCATCATAATCCTATGTAACACATCACTCAATAAGTCCTGGGCATAACTAATAAAACAACTTTTCTGCAAAACTGAACTTTATTTATCAAGATACTCCTCTGCAAGAGTGATACATGCAGCCCAGCACTCTTCTAATTTTTTAATACCTTTTTCGTAGAATGTGTTATTTGTCTTTGCTCTCAATATAAGCTTCTACTTCGGTAATCAATTCTTTATTTGTACCAAACATCTTTCCCTGTAGCATACTTTTAAGATCTGAAAACAGCTAGTAGTCACTGAAGGCCAGATCTGGACTGTACGGTGGAAGGGAAAGTAATTCGAAGCGCAATTCGTTCAATTTGACCATCATTTTCATGAGTGAGTGAATGAGTGAATATTAACGTCGCACTGATTAGCAACACGAGGGCTTTTGGCGACGGTCCGCGTAATTTTGAACCATGGTCAAGTGACGCGGATGGCACCTGAGCTGGCACCCCCCTCTCCTAACTACCACACCACACGAACGGGAGGACGTTTGAGCTCTCGACAGATTTAACGTGCATCGCTCCCCTACTCGGCGGATCTTTAGTGGTACTAGGATCGAACTCATGACACGCTAGCCATGATCCGATGCCTAGATCACTTGGCCACCCATCGTTTTCATGGACTTGTGGTACGCAGCATTGTCTTGGTGAAACAGTACTTTTTCTTTTGCATTTAAGGACGTTTTTTCTTTATTTTTTCATTCAGTTGATCCAATAACGCCCTATAAAATTCACTATTAATTGTTTTGCCTTTCTCAAGGTAGTCAATAAACAAAATTAAATGCGCATCCCAAAATACGGACGCCATAACCTTGCTAGCTGGCGTTTGAGTTTTTGGTCGCTTTGGACGCCTTTCAGTAGCTTCTGTTCACTCAGCTGATGATCTTTTGATTCAGGCGTGTAGTGTGTAATGGATCCATGTTTCATCCATTGTCACATATCTACGTAAAAAATCATGTTTATTTTGCTTAAACAGCTCGAAACAACGCTCCGAATCGACGATGCGTTGTTGTTTTTGATCAACATTGAGCAAATGTGGCACCCACTTTGAACACATCTTTCTCATTAACAAATAATCATGCAAAATAGCAAATACGCCGCCTTCTGAGACCTTTAAATTATCTGCTATCTCACGCAACTTCAATTTATGATTGGCTAAAACGATTTCATGCATTTTTTTGGATGATTTCTGGAACAACTGCAGAATTTGGGTGACCTGAACGTTCAACGTCGTTTGTGTCTGTACGACCACGTTTTAAGTGAGCATACCATCTTTTAACAGTTGTTTGCGATGAAGCAGAGTCCGGATAACATTTATCAAGCCATTGTTTTGCTTGAACAGTGTTTTTCCCCATCAGAAAGCAATGTTTGATTAGAACACGAAATTCTTTTTCATCCATGGTTTCCAAACAGTTGCCACAAAAAAACCACTGCAACTTTATAACTAAACAAGATATTCTCGCGAAATTTTGACACGTGCAGTTTGAAAGTTAGTACTACTAGGGTTAGGCTTAGAAAGGTTAGAAGGTAACGCCATCTATATGTTAGGCCCAGAACTTATTGAGTGATGTGTTGTAAAATTTAATTAAATATTTGTTTTTATAATTAATTTTATTAATCAATGCTAATTATTAATTAATTTTTTACTGTTTTTTGTTCCCCAAAATCGACAAAATCGAAAGAATATGTTGGAGCATGGTACGAGAACAGTGGACTTTCGACCCTGGACCTGGACCCCCCCCCCCTGAAAAATTCCTGTGTGCACTACTGGTTACAATTATTATGCGCTCGAATAATATTATTCGAAACATTTTCGAAAAGTAAAGGGATGTAATTTTTAGTTACTATAATATTTACTCAAAATATTTTAATTGCTAAAACCGCTTGTTTACAAATCTCTCATTGGTTGCTTCATTTTTTTTCCTGTTCCTTGAATAAGGAAATCAGAAAGATGGAGAGAGAGAATATGGCCATTCTCTCCGGAGCAACACAACATCAAAATTGCCAATATGTTCTATTTCAACTAGTTTTAGCACAGAAAAGGCAAAAAAAGCAAGAATGGAAAACAAAAGGCTGAAGGTTAAAGGCAACACATGCCCACTAAAACTATTTTGTTTCCTCCTCCATGAGTTGTATCATCTTTCTTTCGAAAATGTTTCGTATAATACAGGTAGAATTCAAGGGTTTGGTTATGGGGAAAAACCTTTCTAATCTTTAAATTTCTTGGTAATTCTCTAAATATGAACGAAATTCAACTCCAGAAACTATCATCGAAAACCCTAGAAAAACAAATCTTCACCGGGCTGATTTCCCTAAGAACAAGTATAAATTTAAAAATAACTCAAACAAAACGTATTGAAAAATGTGGAAAAAACATGAAATGTATCATGAAAGAACAGAATCAGTGTTCATTTTTCAATAATCTTAAATATTTCAAAATCTTCACTTAAACATTTTAAAATTCATAAATTACAAAACTTCAAATTATTTTTCTTGGAACAAAACCTGAGCCCGCAGTCTATTTTTATAAAGAAAAAAAAAATTGTAAAATTAAGAAATTTTTTTTCCAATTTCTAAACCAATATAGATGTTAAATTAAAAATACATTTTGCAAATTTCCAATGGGATGAAAGGTTAAACAGTTTCACTAGTGAAATATTGTTCACAAAAAAAAAAAAGCGCAATCACTATAATTATTATTTTCATAGTATGTGATTTTTGTGGGAATAAATGATAATGATTACATTTCCTATGAATAAGATGTACTTTCATTTAATTTTAAAAAGTAAATATTTACAAAATTTCAAAATAAAATATGGCAGTAAAATTTTGAAGAACGCTATTAAATGTGTGAATAGGACTTAAATACTGAGTATCCCTTAAGAACTTCATAAACTTACTAGAGATAAAATTGGATATTTTAATGTAAATATTGTGAAAAAATTATCAAAAGACAAATCATAACTTTTAATTAGCTCCTAAATTGCACCAAATTCATTGTCATTTTGTTAATACTGATTCTTCTGCATATATTACCTAATTCTGAGCTTTAATTACAGGTTAAGTTGTAAGTGCGACTTTGAATTTTATGATTGCCTCAGCGCAATCGATACGATCACTTCGAATACGATGGGAAATACATATTTCAACGTGTTCCAGAAGTACTGTTATGGACTCGATTATCCTAAGAAGTGCAAAAGGTAAGTAACGTGAATAAAATATAAAGAATTTTAAAAAGTGAAAAACCTATCAAGAACGTTTAAAATATTTCGGACATTTTTTTCCAAAAACCTTTTTTTTTAAAGAAAAATTATGCCATTATATTCAACAAATAAATTGTTCAGAGAACCAGCCTATAATCACGTTTTTTAATAGAACATGAACAGCTTAGCTTTCATGAAGCCAAAACATTTGCAGATATCATTTGCATCGAATTTAAAAACACGTTCAACGGTTTTCAGTTAACCATCCTTTTGTTGGCGAATAATATTAATTAGATAATAATCCTTCCTTGCTTCAGGATATGAAGTCGATAATATTTGTTCATCTGATTTCGCCAAGGAAATGGGGGGGGGGGGGTCAAATCTTAGGAAGGTTTTACACCAATTGCCACGATCACATTTTTCGTGAAGAATTCATCCTTTTGTCAAATTTCAAAGGAATAGACGATAACTTTTTGCACCAAACGATAAAAAAAATTTTCTTTCAACTCTACAAACTGGTAAAAAAGAAGCCGAAAATATTATAAAAATCATTAATTATTAAATAGCATAACAAAAGAATTATTTTGCAACATAACACAGTTTTAAGGGGGTTACATTTCAGAAGTATCGTAATTCGCTAGCGCGCACGGTTTAATCTAGTACATTATCCCCTTTCTTTGAATGTCTGTGAAATGATCAGATTAGAAAAAAATATGGGAATCATTTCAATTTATATAAAATATCATGATGATACATTTCTGGTTAACTTTTGTGTCTTTAAAAAATTGCTTGTATTTTTATCAATATGAAAATTTCATAGCATAATAAAAAACACAAAAATAAAATATATACAAACGTTCCACTAATCGCATACTAAGTTACATCATCCCTCATGGCAGCGATATTATTATTTGGTTAACTTTGATTGCTAGTATTTTTTTAATTCGAATAAATACACGTCAATTATTTAATTTCTCTTCAAAAGATTTATAACTTATATGGAAAATTTAATGAAAGGCTATCTAAATTTACTTCTCAGAACTTGGGATGGTATTTTGCAAATTATGCGATTTGGCTTTTTTTAAGGAAAAAAAAAATTAAACCTCATAGTCTGGAGAATAAAATTGACTATATCAAATTTCCCAGTTTGAATTCTTTATCGACGGAAGAAAATATAATCACCTGAATCATTTAAAATTGTAATTATTATCATTTTTGAAAATAATCATAAATTATATGGAATTAAATAAAAGCGAGTTTATTGTACTAAGCACAGCGAAAGTAAATGAGCTGAATCTAAAATTGCAAGGAAAGGGAAACTCAACATACGTTTTGGTAGACAAATTGGTTTGTTTCGAAGAAAAATTAATTCTTTTAGCAGAAAATATTCAGAGCGCTAAATTACTTCATTTTCAATTTCTAAAGCAATATCACAATAAAATAAATGCAACTGTTGACACGAATTACTTCAGCATAGTTATAAAAAAATTAATTTGAGCAATTTAAAACCAACAAAACCACTCTAGCATTCAAAACAAATCCTCTCAACACAAATTGTAACGAAATCCACATTGAGCCATTTGGAATTGATACTTGATCTCTAAAAATGCAATTGATCTATTTACAAAGTAAAGCTTTGTAGAGTGGACAATTTACAGAGTTAAAAAGCAAGTTGGAAGAGTTGGAGGTTCAGAAATGTATGTATGTAACGCAACAAAAGTGGACAGCTTTAAAAGAAATGCCGTGAGTTTAGGCACTTATATTCAACGCATGGAATAGTCTTCTAGATTGCTACAGTGAGGTGAAGAAGTTGGCATTTGGAGTACTGACTATCTTCATATGGACATATTCGTGCGAGCAAGCGTTCTCTTGCATGTGTGAATATAATTATAAGTAAAGTAAGAAGCCATCTAACAAATGAAAATTTAGAGTTGTGTTTGAAACTTAAAACAAGTTATGAGCCAAATTTATCCAAACTTTCTAAAACTATGCAAAACCAACGCTCCCATTGAATTTGTTTGCTCAAATGTATGTCATTGCTTTTTTTTAAGTACAAGTTACATTGTTTAGTAAAGTTTAAATTTTCTACTTGAATAACCATGCAAAGCCATCGCTACCAATGGTTTTGTTTGCTTAATTGTTTGTTATTGAAGTACAAGTTAGCGTTGTAAGTAAATGTTTAACTGTTTTAATTTTTTTACTTGAATAATAAGTAATTATCTAATAATGCCATATATATATATATATATATTATCTAATTTGTAGTGAAAAACACTACTTATATATGAATAAATAGATATTTTTTCTTATGAATGAATAAATTACTTTTTTTTATCAAGAAACTTAATAAATGCAAATACTACTTGTTGTTGACAAGAAAAAATTTTGTGGCCCTTTAAAAACTTTGAAATTTTGTAAATTGTAATTTTTGACTCTTCCGACTCAAAGGTTGCCGACTCCTGGTCCAGTGGGATACGAATACTATATTTTTGGGGGAAGGGGAGGGGTGTGTGTATTTTAGAAAACACGAAGACGAAAATGCTGAGGCATACCCTTTATGCTAAAAATCAAAAATCTGTTAGTCTATGGCAGTAGTCTTCAAACTTTTTCTACTTATGGAACCCCTAGAACTTGAAGGTGTTTTCATGGAACCCCTAGAACTAGAAAGTGCTTTCATAGAACCCCATACACATACTTAGAGGAATATATCTCAAAATAATATTTAAAGTATATTAACATGTTATAGGTACTTTATGTAAAAACAATTAAAAAAAGATTATTGCATTTAAAATTGCAAAATAAAGATAATATATATAATTAAAATTTTTGGTTTTAATGAATAGGGTGAGATTTAGATACTTGTAACTATACAAACTTCAAAGAACATGAATCCATTTTGCATACATATTTATAAGTTTCTTTTTCATTTTTTTTACTGTGACTCATAAAACCCCAAGGTTCTGTGGAACACAGTTTGATGACCACTGGTCTATGGGCAAGGGTTGCCCACCCCCCTCCTTGTGTATGCCAACATGGTGTGTGTTGTCTGAATTTTGTATGTATAACGTAGCATTTCCAGAAACTGAATGTATGGGAATGTTTCAGTTACTACCCAACAGCTATGAAATCATCTTGAAGCTACTTGCCAGTGTTTTCTCCATATATTGCTAATAATTATTATCATGTTCGACCCATGATTTGATTGTTTATTGACATCGAACTTTGAAGAAAGGATTATTAGACATGGATTTCATAATTTTGGACCATGGTCATGTGACAGCATCTGATCTAGCACTCCACTAACTATACTTCCATACCACACCAATGAAAGGACTTCGAGTCTGGATAGATTTAATGTACATTGCCCCTCCCCGTGCAGTAGGTCTTTAATGATGAAATTAGGATTCGATGAAAGAATGTCCATGAGTTTGTTGCTATGACTATCTGGCTACCAAAACCACATCCAACCTGTGAATCAGTATTAAACATTCTTTACTGTTGTTTGTTTGACACCATCAGATAGGGAAATTAACACATATTATGATGTAGCATATAAGACTACAATTTTTTTTCCCAATGGGGCTGTGCATTGGTATTTTAAACCTTTGCAGACCTAGTACATTCCCCAGGAGCTGGTACCATTTTTTAGTGCTGCACCATATAGGCGATACCAATTACAGCAAGCAATTTTGATGCCCAGTTTCCTCCACAGAGGGAGGCCCCTGATCTCTTGATGATGTGAACTTTGTACTAGGATTTAATTTTGCCGAGAGCCTCCAAGCCAAACAGACACTCTCAAGGATTTTTCACATGCCGTATAATCATACAACATGGCCGATGTCGATTTTCTGCATCAAGAAAATCCACCGACTTTGGCCGGAGTCGTACCCGCAACCTTGGGTATAGAAGGCAAGCGACAAACCAACCACGCCACCGGCTATATCAGACTACAATATATATATATAACACTATACAACTTTAAAATATACCCTATATAATTCTTGAACACCCAAGAATGAACTGAAAGCAAAATTGCCCATGATAGCAAAAAAAATTTCACTCTCTATGCACTATTTTAATGCTGATACCAAATTTAACAGAAATAAAAAAAATAAGGAAGAAAGATCCTTGGCTTAAATGTTTCATAACATAAATAATCAATTTTTCTTCAAAATTCACTATTTTGAATGCAAATATTTTTTTTTAAATTTTTCTCTCATAGATTTTACCCTCTTCTGAATGACTTTTGCATGGAATATGAAACAGATTTTACAACAGAAATGATCTATCAATGGATACCTCCAAAGGAATACTTGAAGAGGGCTCTTCCTCCTCTACCAGTTAGCTTAGCTTTTCTGAATCAAGGAACTTAGAACACATGAAGGAACAAGTTTATAAACAATTTTTTATTAAGTTTTTTCATAAAATTATGTCTCAAAAAATAAACATGTCTTGTTTTAAATACCTAATTATATATTTAAACTTATTTAATGAAATGAAAGTAACAATAAAATAATGGCTGTCACCATTAATTTTTGATAAAAATTGAATTTCACATTTATTACATTATAATTTTAATAACAAAATAAGTAATTTTTTCAAATTGTATAAGTATATCTTCAATTTTCAAAAAGAAAGACAACTGCTTAATTTTTTAACAATCATTTTGATATTTTACTCAGAAAAAGCACCATTATTGGAATATATTTATATTTACCATGATTGCGAAAAGATGAAGATTTTTTAAAATTCAGTCTTCACCCCAATGCCAATAGAAACAATTACAAATAGCTGTTAAATAATAATTAAAAATGTACAAGTCTTTAAATCAAAAATTCGAAAGTAATTTTTTAAACCATTTTTATAAATGAAATTAAAAATAAGAGATGAATGAATTATGAAAATTTAGAAACGACTTACTTAAGATGGTACAAAAGGCAAGATAGGTGTTTAAATGATACATCAAATATTTAAATTTTTCATTAACTTTTTAAAAATCCCAGTGTATCTGAGCAGCAATTAATCTTAATAAGTCGAAAGCATCGGTTTATTTGTAGCTTTATATCTTGTAATAAAGCTAAAAGTAATAAAATTACACAACAGTAATGAACAAAATGTTTCTAAATTTATAATTTAAAATAGTTAATGGAAGGTAAAAAGAATTAACCGTCTAAAAATTCATTAAAAATTTTTAAAGATATATATATATATACTCTTTAGGAAGATCATATAACACACACAAAAGTATTTTTTAGTTTTTTCACTTTACCATGTCAAAAAAAAGAGAATTGTTTTCAAACCTGTATAACATATTTTTCTCAATTTCAATGGAAATAAAATTACGTTAATTTCAATTAAATGAATTTAAATTAACTAATTAAAAGAATTTTTATTGAAAAGAGCTTAATTTAATAAAGGATAAAAAATTATTTTTTTCAAAAACAAAAATATTTTATAATTGGAAAAACACAATGGCTTTACCTCACATTTTTTCCTGCTCTCATATTTGTATTGTAACAAGGAACAATTCTAAACTCATAAAATTATTATTATGTTCAAAATTCTTTTCAAAAATTTTAATTAGATACAATTATTTTCCAACTTTTTATATTTTAACTTCAAATATAACAAAATCTAAGCTTATATAATTATTTATGTGATATAAAATTTATACTGCTTCAATAATTTGTTTTAAAAAGAAAGAATTAAATAAGCAATTATTTTAAAACATTTGTTCCATTAAATATGATGTATGATGGGGGAACTATGAAAAATACTTTTTATCGCAATACAGGGAAATAATGAAATAAATAATCAGTACAACTTTTTTTCACATTTTTAGTGGTAAAATTAAATAAATCACAATTGTATTTTAATAATTAAATTAAAAATGACTATTCACAAGTGTTAAAATTTAATGTCTTATCAAAAATATATGTAAAAAAAATCTTTCAAAAATAATTCTAAGGTTTGTAATGTAACAAATTAAAAATAAATGTTCTACATAAGTTTTAAAAAAAAATCTTATTTTTTTTTTCGGAGAGAATTATTCATTGCAATTTGTGTACATTAAAGAAAACCTTTAAAACCCTTTTATTCTTATGTACAATTTCCTCTTAATGCTTCTTTTAGTAAAATATAATATAAGCTAAAATATGCATTTTGAAATTTCCTTTTTCTTATGTATTTTTGAGCTTGTGATATTTACTGAAATGAAATTTAATAAAACAATTAATATAAATTTTCCACAAGTATAATTTAGAATTTTATTAATATAATGTAAATATTAAAGCACATGAACTTTGTCTGCAAAAATATATTTACTTCAAATTTTATAGAATTTTAGAATAAAAAAATTATATTAGTTCCCCCACCCCTTTTAAATGAGATAATAGATTTGAAAAGAAAAAGAAAAAAATATTTTGCTAGCAATTCATGTATACAACAGCACAAACAGTACATTATTAATTGCAACATTTTCATGTTAAAATAACTTTATTTATAAAAACTTCTTATGTTTGATAATACAAATATGTGTCTAAATTAAACATATACACCAATTTGTTTAATTGCCAACAAAAATTGAAGATTTATAGGAACATGTAAAATAAAAAATAACCTACACTGAAACGAATCAATGAAATATCTGTTCGATGAAATGTATACACTCAAACATAACCTAAAAGAAAATAAAAGATACTTTAGGAAAATCCATATCCTAGATAAAATATAACACAAAACATATAAACAGATGACAAAACATTGTGACGTTTGATTCAATAATGGTAGCGTGTTTGAAATATAATTTAGTTTAATTGTCACAGCTACTATTTACATTAATATACAAGTTTCACTATGAGATGATTTTAAAGTCCAAAATAATTTTGTGAGGGAGGGATCTTGTTGGTGTCCGTTCCATGCGAAGTTTTCCGCTGTTCTCCCTCTCTGCGGTTTACCGACGTCCGCGCGTCCCCTTTCACCCCCACATCCGGTGGAGGCGAAATGCTTCCCTCGGGTCAAAGGTTGCAGGGGCTAAGTAAGACACGTCCGTTGCAGTATATTAACGACTGCAGGTGGTTTTGCACGTGTGGTCATCATTCTTCTAAAACTGACCCGGCCGTGGGAAGCAAGTCCCAGATGTCTCAAGGGGGGGGGGACGCACATACGTCACAACATGAATAAATATATATAAAATACAGTATCATTCAGAAGAGGTAATATTTAACAATATACAAATATTGTAAAATGAAAAAAAGGGAGGGGGTATTTTCTACTCAGAACACTAAAAGGGAAATCATTCTTATATATATGTTATCATAATTTTGTCAAGGACAAATTTTAAAAACTAAACTTTTTGTATTTGTATAGGTTACAAAATGCATTTAACGACAATTTTTTGAAGTAATTTCCGATAAAACTTTTAAAGTACTAAATTGCAAACATTACCAAAGGATTCTCGACAAAAACATATTACATAAAATTTCAATGGAAGAAATAAAGAACAAAGATGTTTGGGAGAAGTAAAAATTTAGTGAAATGAAAATAACTAAGAAAAAAAAGAGGATTATAAACATGTCTTATTTAATCAAATGTTGCTAAAAATATTTTTAAAAATACCTTTAAACAAAAATAAAAAGTAGATTAAAACATTAAAAAAATGTAATTACACATAATATATATATATATACTTTCTTTAATGAAATAAACAGTATTACTTCTTTTTATACTAATTGAACATTACTATTCTTTATCAACTGAATATTATTATATACAGGAAATAAATGCCCTTTTCTTATGTTTTTTTACAATTTAAGGTAAAATCTTTTCAACTAATTATAAAATAATTCCACAAATATTTTTTAGGATAACCAATTCTACCTGCAGTTCAAATCTAAAATGTTTGCCATACATTATTTCAATCTCAGTATTAATTACTTATTAAAAAACTATTGAATTCCTTAGCATTTTAAATATGTGAAAAGACCTTTTATATAATAAATGCTTTCCCCCCACCAATTCTGGAAACCTTTTTTCGCTTCCTGCACTTACAAATACCTATAATAGGTATTTTAGCAAAACTTATGCAGTTCATACTAATTATTAAGAAAAGTATTTTATTAACAAATTACCTCCACCATAATAAGAATAATAATCATCCATTCCAAACGCACATGATGCTTGTCATTCATATGATTACCTAACAAGTCAATTAATTCAGAACAGTAACTCAAACGTTCATTCATCACCTGAAAGCAGAGAAAAAAAAGTCAAAATATTTTTTCATGCTTAGTATAGAAATATATAAAATACATAATTTTTTTAAATATATAAAATAAGTAATGTTTAATATACTACACAGTAGATATTATCCCCTTAGTCTAAAGAAACAAATTAAAGGTTACTTAATACAAATACGATTAAAAGAATTCAGAATATTTTTTTATATATGTATGCAATATTGCCAGAATGATTTTAGAATATTCTGCTAAAGAATAAATACTCGATATTCAAAGAAATTCATTATGATAGAATATATATATATATAATCAAGTGCAAATCCTTTCACTTTGAAAAAGCCTTATTAGATCACTTATAATCCTGCAAAAGTTACATGAAATCAAACTTTCAAATATACAATAAGATCAGATATAAGAAATATCAATATCTTCAGAATACATTTGGTCTCATATTTCTACAAAATATATTTTACCAGCAACAAGAACTAATATTAAAACTCAATGCTTCAACCAAATCATGCACATAATTACATCAAAATAATCTTTGTGATATTTTAATAACTTCCAAACAAAGCAGGATTTGTTTTGAATTTAGACTCACTCAATCGACTTCGTCTAGTTACTCATATAGGAATATCTAGATTTCATCTTTGAATATAATATTGCAAATTCCTCTCAAAATAATAATAATATACAGCATGTAAAACTAAGACTGTATCCAAATGCCTATAAAAAATTATTTTTTAAAACTCTTTACTACTCACAGAACTGACAGTTTTATAAAAATAAAAAAAACATACATAATCATATAAATAACAACATAAATTAAAAAATGCACCTTTTAGTTCCAAACAATTCAAAACTGTTCACGTGTACCAAAATTGTTTAAGGGGGGGGGGGAATCTTAGCATTAGAAAACATAAAAAAAATTATTCTCAAAACATAATGACAAAAATTATATCAATAATTATTCTTTTAATTTGAGTGACTTAAAATTTTAACCACTAAAAAAAGAAGAAAAAATTGATTACAATATATTTTTTTTAAAATGTAAACAATAAATAGATTTAAATGTAGAATATATTCATTGTTATACATTTGAGAATTAATGTTTAAAACTATATTTTCATAAAGTATCCTTTTTAAAAAATCATCAGTGCAAAACAATATTAATGGAGAATAAGAATAATCAATAAAACAAATTTTAAAAAAATTACAACCAAAAGAATATGAAAAATCTCATAATTTTTTGCATTATCTCTATAAATATTAATACATTTAGAACGTATATAGTTAAAATAGTTAAATAAGAAAGATAAATTCACAATTAATCTTTCTATACATACATATGCAAATTAAAGCCTACTGTTGACAAAATATTTTATGATATTCAACTATTTAAATATTAAACCTTTTAGAATAAAATTTTTAAAAAATAAAGCTCTAAAGTAATTATTTATGTAAATATTTTAGAATAAATTGTAATCAATTTTTGATTAAAGCTACACTTTGAAACTGAACAAGGGCTATTGGTATTTAACCTCATAATTTTGAATTTTGGTCAAGTGATCATAGTAATGAAAATAAATAAATAAAGCATTAATTGACAATCCTTACTATAATCAGCAATGCAATCTTGAACTGAAAGACTTGAGTTTTGATTTGATATAAACACAGTATGTGCACAGACGAATAAATTTTTTACCTATCTTTATGTATAATATATTTTGTCCAACTATGATTTCAATCTCTTGGAATAGCATAGTTGGGGCGGGGCAGAAATTAGAAAGAAAGATAGGAAAAACTATCTTATACATATTTAATAAACTTTAAATTACCGCAACAGATCTTATAACCCATAAATTGTTAAATTTCATAGCAATAAGCAAGAGTATTAAAATAAACATTGATGAAAATAAAAAATATCAAACATATGAATTTCTCTTTCACTAAGCATCATGGAATAAAAATGTTGAAGTACAAGTGTCAGGCATTTTAGATATTATTCCGAAATAAACAAGTGTAATAAAAAACAGTTATGAAGAAATCTTTCGTCTTATATTTTATCAAAATCAATAAATTTAACAGTCAACTACTAAATGAAATTGTAAACAACAAAACAAAACTTGCCTTTGTCCTTTTTGCAATATTAAGATGATTACATATTTGCTGATATAAATTCTCCAGATCTTGACGGTCCCAATAGAAATCAGGAGTATCGAGTAAATCAGAACTTAAATTAATAACATGCCTGCAAAAATGATTAATTTTTTTTAAAATAAGTTCAATACAATTGATAGAAGTAACTAAAATATAAAATGAAATTATTTAAGTCCATTACCGTAAAGCAAATAACTCTCCTCTTTTTTTAAAGACTTGCTCACGAGTCATTGAAATCTTTTCACCTCTCTTCATGTTCTGAAAAAACAATAATAAAATAAACTTTAAAATGTCTTATAAATTTGTGACTACTTTTTATAATAGGAATATCACAAAACCAATAAGGTAGAAGTGCTTTTAAATGAAGAAAAAATAAATAATTTTAGAAATAAAATTATATATAAAAAAAATTGAGGGCTTTGAGCAGTTTAATAATTTATATAATCAAGCATATTTTTTAATTTTAAAATTAGCAGAAATCTGTAACCTTACTCTCTTTATACATAATAAATACATTCCTTGAAAAATTGAATAAATAAGAATTTTGTGAAAATATTTATAGAATTAAAAAGGGGATAAGCATTCCACATAATTTAAAATCCACACAAGACGAAATAAAGAACCTTATTGAATTTAAAAAATGTGCAAATATGATGATAAACCATCTGTATTTATATTTATGTATTTAACATTTACACTCATTTATACATTTTCCATGTTTTGATTAATAAGTAAAGTAAAATAAGAGACATATGTATTGTCTCAAGCAAGAATAATAACTTCAAATTATAAAAACTCAATAAATTACATTAATCATTTCATTTGTTGCTACTTATATCTGATAAGTGTATTTGTTTACAGTCGAATGAATCAAAATTGCTGTGTCTCAGCAAGAAAGATCAACCACATTTGCTATGTTTGAAAACCAAAGATTTTCTTCTGGTAATGAAAATTTAAGATGAACTGTTTTCCATACATTTTACAATACAAATTCTTTTAACTTTTTTGTTCTTTCAATTTTGGAAGTTTTTTTTTTACTAAGTTAAAAAAATACTTGGATCTTGTATCCATTTAGAGCAGTTACACTTTTGGATCAATTTACACAAATGATTTTTCAATCTTGCACCTACTTAAAGACTCTCAGAAGTAATTGATACACACACATTTCACACTCATCTTTATTTCTCATGATTATGGATATTGTGGTCATCAGCGATAAGATCGATCAAATCTTCCTTATTTTAAGGGTTATTCGATCATTAATTTATCAATGTCTTTACAGTTTGTATATCCTCAAAACTTACTTAACTAGTTTCGTGTTAAAATGCTTTAATTCAGTCACTCTTTTGATACCTGTGACATTGAACTGCTATTTTTAATACTAACAGGCCAAATTATTTACTAGCATTTTTAATCCAATACAAATTGGTACTTGTTTTGGGGAGTATACATGGATTAACATTATCACGGTTGATTCAAGGAAATAGTATTAGGTGTAAAACACACAATATTTTGACACTCAGATAAACAATTGCATCTTCAATAAGCAAAAATACTTTGAAGTTAAAATTGATCAGTGATCTTAAATCATATTAATAGTAAATCATCCAAGCGAAAATGGAAGAGTGGCCTTATCCTGTATATTATTACTCCAATTTAAAAAGTTTAAAAAGAGTTAGGTGTAAACAAACCTCATAATTCCACTGTCTGAAAAATTAACCAAAGCGTAAAGTACATTTTGTGTTTGTGTGTGTGTTAGACCTTAAATTATAACATATAATATGAATCTTTGAAAAAAACCTATTTTCTTTAGGTTTGTACAACAATACATATTATGTAATATATTAAATATAAATTGAGAAAAGAGGAGTAATGAGATAAATTTTTAAAAATATTTTTTTAAAAACAATCAACAGTAAATAAGAATTACATAAGATTTTATGGTACTTACTTTTTAGCAACACCACAGCCAAATTGGTCCCACACGAATCGCGCCATTTTTTATCAAAATCTGACAGATTTTTTTTTCATGTGAAGCATGTCAGAATCTTTTTGTTGTTTTGATATATGGAGCAATTCACACGGTGCCAATTTTGCTGCAGTGACACTAATAGGTAAGTACTGATTTTATTATTGAAAGAATAAATAAAAATATATCAGAATAGATTTTAAATGCTGTATAAAATAGCTGATAAAATATTTAACTATTTTTTTCTTTATTTCCCAGTGAAAAATTAATAAATGAGTTTTTTACCTCAGTAACCCATTCCATGCTGTCAATATAATTTTCTAATGCTGCTTCCCACATAGCAAGTTTAACTGAGAGTAAAAATGAGTAATAATTATTAAAGTAAAAACATAATGGCAAAAAAAAAGAGAAAAATTTACACATACACTTATTATTGTAAACAGGCATTATCTATATAAACACCAATTTATTAATAATATTCAATAATTCAAAAACTAATGTTAACTATCTTTAATTTAAGACAAATTGCATTACATTTAAAAACTTGTTTCAGTAATTCAGAATATGAAAAAGGGCTTAACAAATAAATATCAATCAATAATGATAAAAATTAAAATTTAGATTTTAAATATAAAGTGCTTGAAATACAATACAAGACTAAGATACAATAAAGAAAAGAAAATACACATTATTTTGAAACATCAATTAATTACCCAATAAATTATACTAAATATAACTTATGAAGCTTTGAATGTAAATTATTTGATTAATATGAGCATTTTAATTCACAAAAATAATTTTAACAACCTTTTTTTCTTTTCAATATTAAGAAAAACTATAAATTATTTAAATTTAAGGCTATTAGCAAAATGCTGAGCATTAGCTTACAAATGTTAAATAGTACATAACATAATAATAATGATCCAAATACAAGAACATACTAAAATATACATAATTTCACCATAAAAAGAAACGAATACGAGAAATGAATATGAATAGTGAATATGTAATTACCAGAAAGGGCAAGACCATTGGAAAACGTGTAAGTGTAAAAATCAGTGCTGCCTTCAGAATTTAGAATGATTCTTCCTTTAGAGAATTTAGGTCCTTTACTGTAATAAATAATTTTTTAAATATGAAAAAAAGATATAGTATATAAAATCATGCCAAAAATACACAATCTGGTTTGGAACACATACTCTGAATGTATATAATCCATATCTTCTTTTTCAGCATTTACCAATTCAGGATCATAGGAATTTGTTTCATATGGCTTCAAGAAACGTAAAACGTTTTGTTGCTGTTAAAAAAAGAATAGATTTTAAAAACATAAAACACAGTAAAATTTTCTGAATTACATTCAATTTTTTAAAAAAAATTATTACCTCTAAATCAGGAACATTCCAAAATACTACTGATCCTTCACTAAAAGAAAAACAAGATGAAAAATTGTTATTTTATTATTTCATGCCAAAATGATAAATTTGTTTTTAAAAAATGGACACTCTCCTTACATAGCTTTCATAATTACATCACAGATGGATAGAATTGGTATCAATGTCAATGACTGAAGAACTAAACTACAATGAAATGGGAGACAAATCCCACAACAGCAGTATATAAATGTAACAACTATGACAAGAAACCAAGTGCTATTCCTTAAATAAATTTCCATTTAAAATTTGATATCTGTTTTCTGATATAAAGCTTACTGGCACACAAATCTGAAAATTTTTTATGATCTAGGAGGATATTGTATTCTTGAAGCAATTCTATCAGTTTTACTTCTATTGTAAGCAAATGCTGCAACATTTCTATAAATTTATATTATGATGAAAACACAAAGCAGAAATAAAAAAATTGAAATACAGAAATCAAAACATTTATTGTGTATTTTCATTCATTACTTTTCCATTTCACTAATGCAGGCGATGAAGTTGCCAAAAATGATAAAATCGATGCCAAATGGAATATGCCTGCTGATAATCTTTTACAGCGCTATATTCAAAAAAAGTCACAGCATTTTTTTATCAGTAATGTATTTTCCCCAATACCTCAAAAAGGGATGAAAAACCAATGGAAAAAAAATTTGGGATTTGCCTTCAATAGAGGACGAATATATTAGAATCTTCGAGGTACCAAATTAATCCATAAGTATTATATAAGAAGTAATTATTGAAAATATCGAAAAGGAAACATGTACTGTATGTTATGTATACATGTATGATGTAATGTGGAAGAATATAATGTGTATACTGTGGTGTTATCACCAATAAAGTCTGCTTGGTGAGATTTGCACCAGCAAAATGGAAAAGTACCTTTGATTATTTTCAATCTATTGCAGTAGGATCCTGTGGATTAAATAATATATATATTTAAATATATATACATTAATTACTTCATGCATACAAAATAAAAGTCTTTGGAGCAATACATTTTAGTAAACTGTACTGATGAGCCTACAATGTTTATTTGTCAACAGCTATGGCATAATTGTTTTATCTTTTGATAGTGTGTTTGTCTTATGCCAAGTTATCAAGTACTGTTGGATTACACAGTCATTTCCACACGCTTATAAAAATTCCAAGATTGACTGAAAACCCTGTGCATGGCTGCCATGAAGCAATGGGATCAGGTTATCAGGATGAAGCCCATGTTTTAACTTAGAAGAATTTCATCAACATGGTTGCAAAAATAATGAAATAAAAAATAATACATGAAAAAATTAAGTGCTTTACTTCAATTCACAAAATTAATATTATAAAGATGATAAAAACTCCAACAGATGGTTATGTTGAATAATTCTACCATCATGATGTTCACATAAATAATTTTAGGGGGAAAATTTAAAAATTAATTTGACACAATCTAAATACTCACATAGAGTTTTACCTAAAAAAATATATTTCACGAGGTTCCTCGTCTACTTTATATTTTGCTATAACATGAATAACTTCTTCAGCATCTGAAGGCAACTGGAGATGTTGATACAAGCCTTGGTTGTCTAAAGCTTCTGATAAACGTTGTATGTCATATTCTTCAGCAGAACTGTATGCAATAACCTCACCAACTTCCTGTAAGATAAATAAATTTATCATACATGATAATTTTAGTTACAAAAACTGGATTTCTTAAATGTGATATAAATATTTCAGGATAAAATTAAATGAAAAATTCTATTGGCAGAAATAATTTATATTTCATTTAAGCAAAAAATATAAATATTTTTAAAATAATACATTTTGATCGATGATTTTGCTAGTATTATAATCATCAACCAATTACTCTGTTTGCAATAATTAATATCAATATGTATACATGTAATTTAAATTATTAAATATGATTTGCAACAAATATATGAATTATTTTATGATATTTAATGAAAATAATGTAAAGTGTTTAAAAACATCATAATTTAATCAAAATAAACTGAAAATGATAAAAGATCATAATTATTTTATATTTCCTTAAAGTTTTTAGCTATTATTAAAGTAACCAAAAATTAAACACCAACACTAACATAAAAATGTCCTTATAAAAAAACATAATGAATGAATATTATTATTCATACCAAGTATGTGCCAAAAAGAAAATAGAAAAGAAGGAATTTTAATACATTTCTACTTCTAAGTAAGATTTTTTTTTTTAAAGTCTGTCTATACACTATTTAAAATTTCTGAATAATTAATACTGAATTATATAATTATTCTAAATGTAGGATGGCAACAATTTGTCTTTTATATGTCACTACAATTCTTAATTTAAGTTTAATGAATTTAATTGCAGTAAAATACATCAGAAAAAACCTATAGACAAAAAACAAAATTTATATTTTTTCATACATAATATCCATTTGTTTACATGTCTTAATATTTACATAATTCAGTACAATTAGCTTGCTTTCTTAGACTTCTATTATGGCATGTATCCTAAATTTTTAATTATCCTGAAAAAAATATGTTGCATTTTCAACTTTAAAAGCTGTGAATGTGCAAGGGGGAACAATGTGTGTGTTCCTGTTCCAATCCTGTGATTGGAACATGAACGCACAGGAAGTTCCTGTGATTAATGAGACGGCTGAACACAACAGAACAAATATTGTGTGTGAAATTTTACTTTCTGTTGGGAAAACTGCAGCTAAAACCATTGGGATTCGTTAACAAACTTTTAAGGGCAAGGCTTCATGAAAACCACGAGTCTACAAACAGTTTTCCCATTCAAATCTGCCATCATGTCAAATGAAGACATTCCACCTATAAGTGTTCTTCGATCGGTAGAAATGATGAAACATTGCCAAAACCAAATATGCAATTGATAAAGATCGTTGAAAGACCATTGACCTGATTCCTGAGGAAACGAACGTGTCATGGAGCACGTTCACGACAATACTCCAGCCCAAACAGCTTAGATGGGTTGACAGTTTTTAACAAACTACAACACTGTGCTTACACCTCATCCACCCTACTCACCCGATTTGACTTCATCAGACTTATTTTTGTTTCCACGGATGAAGAGAAGTCTGAAAGAAAGCGATTCATTGATGTGGATTAAGTAAAAAAAAAAAACCTAATGGCTTTGAATGGTATTCTGCCTCAAGAGTTCCAGAACTGTTTTGAGCACTGGCAAAAGCATTGGGACAAGTACATCAATGCACATGGATAATACTTTGAAGGGGACTAATGTAGAGTTCAATAAAAATAAAAAAAAGAAGAAATTCCAGTTATTTTGGGGGTTTTCCTTGTATCCTTTATAAAATTACTTTCAATAATAAATAATAAAAATATGCATGCATGAAATTAAGAAACATTCACAAAAAGTATTTCTGATATGACTGTCAAAATGTTCTATAAATGCTATTGTTGAACATTAAATGGAGCTCATTTATTTGTGATGAAAAAATCATTGCATGAAAGCACTCTCACCTGATCAAGAGCATCTTTTCTAACTAATACTTTTTTTCTTGGAACTCTCTTCTTAGCCTGAAGAGCAGCAATACTTTTCTGTACTCCCCCAATATCAGTAGTAGAAAATACATTTCCTGAACTCAGTTTGCGGATGTTAAAGCTTTTTGATGCCAAACTTCTTATTGGCAATAAGAAACTATTGTTGCCTCCACTATTCCATTTAAAATTAATATGAATTGCTAAAAATATAAAGAAAAGTTTTAAAAAATTAGAAAATTGAAGATAGTGGAAATGTATATTAAAGTCATAAAATTTAGATCATAATATAAAAATTAAGAAATAATAAAATCTGAAACATTTTATTACATAGTAGTCATAGATAATTTTTGTGTAATTCAAAAATTACTTTACAAAAGATTAAAATATTACAAATCATATAAAAATATAACCAAATCTTATTGATAATTTTTGTAATTATTATTCCAAAGTAGTTTTGTAATTTTTGTTTAGTTATTCACTTAACACAGAAAAATTAACATTCTTTTAAATAAAAAATAAAACCTTTAGTTTCTGTAATAAATTGTAAATAAACATCACCACACAAACTATATAAAAAACTTAAAATACATTACCAAAAAGTTCATAAGCTCTAGAACATAAACAACTAAGAGTCTGATAAAAAAAAAATTAGGCACCACTTAGAAACCATTCACTTTTTTACACTGATCAAACCCATACTTCCCAAATATGCTTCCATTAATTTCAAAAACCAAACCAGATCCCCAAGCTTACAAGTTTCAAACACATGTATTTCTATACCATGTCTATCCCCCAAAACTGCCCATTCCATGACACTTCTCTTAGAGACATCAATATAAGAGTGAAAAATTTAAATCATGATGGCCTTTAACTCCTCAAGTGCCAACTGAAAGTTATATGATTCACTACCCAGTGTCATTATTTTTCACATTGGCAAGCACATGCAGTGTTTTAGGGGGAAAGAAATAGCATACATAAAAAAATTTTCTCTGAAAAAAATAAATCCTTTGCAAACACTATTAAGGTCATTTTGTTACATTTCAAAGCCTTCGGAAAAGCTTTACTGACAGCAGAGCAAAGAAAAATACATTTCAGAAAGATGTATATACACGCCAGGAGCAGTTAAAGTGTTGGTTGAGCAAGTATATGTAGATTGGCAGCAGTTAAGGGGTTAATACTCACATATGTGTTATCATTAAATCATTATCATAATAAACTTGATCTCTCACAGATTTTCCAGTATGATGCTCATTCATTCCTCTCATGCAGCATTATATAAATCCATTTGTCAATTTCTTCTCAATCAATTGCATGTAATTCTTGCAAATTGAATATTCAATATTTTTAGAAATGAGACTCTGGTGGTTCTCTTTCCCTTCAATGCAACAGGCAGGAACAAACTATTTTTACTCGTTTCTGGAGTGGCCACCTCCAAACTTAGACTTGGTTGAGTCCTAGCATGACCCACTTATGTCACCAAATTTTTTTGGCCCCAAATTTCTTGCAATAAAGTTTACAATATGGCAACCCTACTCGGACTGGGTTTTATTTTTAGTTTTCCATAATCTGGACAGCGGTCATCTCCTTTAGATGGTCATGGACGATTGTGTAACAGATTTTTGTAGAAAGCTGAAAGTGAAGGAATGAGTGGATTTTTCCTTTTTTTTTAAAGAAGCAATCGCAGAAAGAATGTTTGTTAGAGAGAAAGGGAGATGCGTTGATAAATTCACTTTGGACAATGTTTTTTCTCACCATAGCATCTTAGAAGTAACGGTTTTTTTGTTTTCTTCTTGAAGCCATGTTGGAAACCACGTTTTTCTTTTTAGAAGCTCGACGAATGGATATTTTTTCTTTTTAATGAAAGAGGAAAGAAAGAAATGATTGCTTTGTGAATGAGTGAATGATTGAAAATATTTCGGTAAGGATGTCCGAAATATGAAAATTATTTGTGTTACAGAGAAATGGAGATCGTTAGTTCATCAGCCTAAAGCATCCATATTGGATTTTCCCCCCCATTGTAGCGTTTTAGAAGCACTGCTTTTTCAGTTTTTCTTGTAGAAGCTTTTTTAGAAACCAACTTTTCTTTGTAAAAACTCAATGAATGAATTTTCTTTTGAATAAAAGGTAAGAAAGTAATGATTGTTTTTTGTATGAATGAAGGATTGATAGAATCTTGGTATGGATGTCCGAAATTTGGAAGGAATTTGCATTTAATTTCTTATTTTTGATTTGATGTTTCCTATGTTGTCCATTTTAGAAGCCATGTTTTTCCGACGTTTTTTGTCTCTAGACGCCACTTTAAAAACCATGTTTTTTCATCTTGTTTTGGTCTCTGATGCCATTTTGAAAAACGCGTTTTTTTTTCAGTTTGGTGCCTTTTGGCGCCAAAAACAGCAGTGGGCTGTGCTAGGACTCAACCTTAGACTTTTAAGGATGAAAGCAAAGTTCTTCCCACTTGTGTTAGATGTTCTGCCTGCCAGGCATCTCCAGAACACATTCTTGACTGCCTAGGGCTTACAAAACAAGATCTTTATGAAGACCCTGTAATGGTGTTTGACTTTTTGAGAGTGAGTAAAATCATGGACTTAGTCTAGCTTGGCTAGACATGGAGATGAGCAGCAACAACAACAAAAATGAAACTTTTCATCATGCTCCACTCTTTGTACCCATTTTATATTTTATTTTACTCCAAATCATATTTCTCAGCCATATTACTCATGACAATTTTAAAAAAAGGACATTCTAACATTTTTTTTAAAAAATAGGAATTCTAATTTCATTGTTCAGTAAACCCAAAGAATTATGCAATGAATAATTTATGTTCTATTTATATTGTTTGTTGTTGCTACTTACGCCACCTGATCAACAGTAACATTAGATCAAGGCCTGCGAAATTCATTGCAGAAAAGGGCTACATTTACGCTTGTCATTAGCCATAGCTTTGAGCACCATACAGGTGACAGCACGATTTGGCTCAATATTCCATTGCAATTTTGATGCAGAACACCTTGGGAATGTTCAGGAGCCTTCCACCTCTCTTCCCCTTCAACCAACCTCACAAGTGGACTTGCAGCTTGATGGCTATATAGAGTACCCCCCATTGACACGAAATGACATGGATGTTTGTAAATATACATTTACAAACATCCATGCCTTCTCCGGGATTCGAACCCAGGCCAATTGGCACAGCAGTGTCACTAACCACTATACCAAATGGGTAGCATTTATATTATTTGTGTTCTAGTATTATTTTTCTACAAAAATCTAGAACGCAATGCATTTTCGTAGAAAAAATATATCCCACTTTAAACTAACATTCAAGAATAAAGAAAGCTAATCGATTAAGAAATATATTCCACATTGTAACATTTTAGGATTTCTATAATAAACAAAATGCTAGAATAAAATTGTTATCAAGTCCTAAAATCACTAAATTTTTTAAAGACATCTTATCCTTTACAACAGCCTATATTCTTAAATTGTTGCTTCTTAAAATTATTTTAATATATGAAGGTTTTATAATACAAACATTTCAATTTAAATATAAAATTTCTTTCTACTTTTTTTATAAACATGCAATGATTGTTTACCCCTTAAGTGCCACCGGTGTATATATGAGTCTTCCTCGCATGGCCTTCCAAAGTTAGATTCTTTTCTTTGCACTGCTATCAGTAAAGCTATTCCCTAAAATGACCTTGATAATGTTTGCAAAGGATTTATTTATTTTAGAGAAAAATTTGCCTCTTCTTTTCCCTCGTACACACCGCATATGCGGGCCTATGTGAAAAATGAGGGCACTGGGGAGCGAATCGAGTTACTTTTAATTGGCAGGTAAGGGGTGAACCAACAATGTGAATAGTTCAAACAACATATCTGTTTAAATTTACAAGCATGAGTACATTTACCATTAGACATTCTTCGACAACTGGCTATATTTGAATGTTGAAGTATATTCCAACTTAATGAAAAGAAGGTTTTTGCTTTTCCTCCCAACATCCTGCAAAATATAAATAAAATATTAAAAAATGCCATAAATAATACTCTGAATATCTAATATACTGTATGATTAAATGAATTAACATATTTTAAAACTGACTGTTTTATTTAAGCTGCATTTATATTATAACGTATAATAGTGATACAATATTTTAAACTAAAAAGTCGATATAACAAATTATTTTTATCTGTACTTATGTATTATCGCAACCTGTTGGCAACATTATATGAAATGAAGCACCTGGTAGCCAATTCAGCACGTACTACACACAGGAAATCGGGGTTACCAACTTGGCGAGTAATTAATTGATTTGTTGATTGTTGAGATAATACATAAGTATCTTTTTATCAACAGAACTTAAGATATTACAGTGAAAATTGCCTAACATGAAGCTGAAGGGATTGTAATATTTTCTCCTGTAAAAAGAATTTTGTGTGTTAAAGGATATTCCAAAAAAAAACCTATATTTCCACACAAAAATTAAGTTTATTTTATTAACATAGATACGCGTATATATTTAATAATAATCAATGAAACAAAAATATTCACAAGAACTTAAGAGAAATTTTATACAAGATTTCAAATTTTTTGAAAAATAAAACATTAGTTTTTGTAAAATAATCTGATATTTTTCTTTGCATTATTTATTTAGCATCAAAATGCCAACAAATTGTTCAATATTGTCCCCCATTTGGTTATTCATTTTACCACTGGAATGTGTAAACTTTTCATAACGTTCCTTTTTTTGATGATGTGGGAACAGGAGCTGCATTATTCATTTCATTTTCACCATCTTCATCTGCATCAATGATATTTTTTGAGCTTTGAACAAACTCCAAACTATCTTTGTCTGCCAAAAATCAGGTTATATGACATTATCATCATCTACTGGAATGAATTCTTTCGATGATACAATAGGACAGTTTAATCTGGCTCGTGTTTCCCATATTTTGTTCATTCACAAAAGGGAAACTTTTCATGTTAAGTGATTTTCGTTTCGTGTTATAAGAAAAAAAGTGCATGAAAATACAGAGTAGTTTGTTGGAACTGTTGTATTATTTTGTGTTAACCAATATTTTGCCTAAAGTATTTTTGTGTTAAACATATTTTACTGCACTAAAATAACATTGAAGACTGAATAAGTTTTAAATAACAATATGCATTTCTTTCTTTTTTTTCACACATTTAATTTACTAATAAATAATACTGCTTGTGTTCGATAAATTTATTTTGCTAAAATTATTACTTAATGCAAATTAATTTTTGAATTAAACTTGATTTAATGAATATTAACTAAAATAATCCCCTGATGATGATGTCATGTCCGTGATGAGACTAAATCATAAAGTATCATGGAAGTAACCCCTAGAGAGCTTGTCCCCAGGAGGCAGATAGGGGACTGCCTCCACTGGTATATCCTTTGGGTGGCAGAGAAAAAATAAAATACCCTCTGCAGGTCAACAGTCAATGAGATTCCTTTTTTCCCATGATGGGTTTGAAATGATCATCTTCATAACATATAACAGATATTTATAAAAGAAAAATTTCTGTTTGCAAGTTGGCATCTCAAATGAGCACAAGAACATCATACAACATAACTTATTCAGAAAGAGTGAGTAAAAATAATATTATCATCAAACCATAAAGCAATACGAAGGCTACTGGTGACGGACTTTGTAATTTTGAGCCTCCAACAAATGACAAGGATAATACCTGAGCAGACAGCTTCCTCTTTAAACTAATATACACCATGCCAAATTAATTAGAATTATTATTTTGATTATGCTGAAAATGTACTATTCAAAGAAAATTTAATGATTGTTTCCTCATCAATATATTGATAAAAATTTTAAGTGAAATAAAAACTTTTAGTAATATTTCCATTTACTGGATAGAAATATATGAACATTTAGAAAAAGAACTGTCTCTTAATCAATTAAAATGTTCAAAAAATTTTCATTTTGGATATTAATCACTATAAATATTTGAAAGACATTGCAAAAAAATCTCAAAAATAAACAATGTTCTCCTCATCCCTCAAAGCATTCAATTATTGCAACTTCAAAATTCTGTAATCATTCCCAAAGTATCCACATATTAAACAAAATAAAGCGAATTTCTCCCCCCTTCAATAAGTATAAAAAGGATTGCATCATGAAGTTTATACATATAAATTGGAAAAAAAAATTCACAAAAAAACTTTTTTTTCCGGACGATTCTGCTTTTTTACTATGAATATAATCTTTTCAACCTCAGAAAATAGCTTTAAAAAATCTAATTAATAAATGCGGCAAAATTAAACATAAAATGTACAATATGTTTCAAAATAAACATAGTACATTCTTACTTTAACTGGAAATGGAAATCAGAGGTAAAAAAAATATCAACTAATCGTATTGACCTTTCTGGTAATATCCAGAACAGAAATTTACTGCTAAATAAAGATAATAAATTTTTAGTACATAATGACTCAATGTACTGAACAGAAGTCGCCGGGTAAATTAAACCGCGTGCGGACCCGAAATAAACAAAATTAATATCGATGAATTGTATGTCATCGATTAAAAGGCTGGGAATATGACGTCACTTTTCAAATGAAGGAAATTTGAGGTGCATGTAATATTTCCTTCTTTTATTAGTACAATGTCAGATACAATTCATGCTTCACTTTTTCAAAATACAATTGGTCGAAATGATTTGAAAATTTTATTCAAATGTTCTATTGTTTCTGGGTCATAACAAAAAAGAAAAAAAAACCATTTAGGGTTCTAGGGCAACATTTTAATAACAAAACACTTATCAATGTAGTGAACAATCTATTCAATAATAATAAATTGTAACTGATAAAAGAAAGATTTTATACCAATAGATATGACGCGGCGCGTTTTTATCCTATAGGACAGAACCCGGGACCTTTGGGTCCGAAACCGAGTAACTTAACCACTACACCAAAATGATCATCATGGTGCGGAGGTTGTTACTGGCTTAAATAGACTATATTACAACAGATAAAAATATAAGTTATTTGGGAGTTTGTTGGTAACAAGTAAACTACATCCCTATTAGTATGTACTGGATTATGAAAATGAAACTTCCTCAAATCAGAGAATTTGTGCAAAGTGTAAGAAGGATCAAAATGACATGAAATCTAAGAAAGCAATTTCTGATTATGCACTCGGTTCTCGGTATGTTCTTCACAAACGTTGCCAAAATGTCCTATGCTGACTTTCCTTAACGAAGTGTTTTTAAACACTTGAAATCATCTGTTCAACGAAATAGGGGCAGATGAATGCTACAGTGAAACTTCCCCGTGTCATTATTTTTACAGAGAGAAAGGCCCTTTAATGCATTGCACGAGAATTTTCCGCTGTCCAAATGTGGTCGTTGTATGTACTCACTTGGCCATTCAGTTAAAAATTGATCTTATCTATACACAGAATGTTCCACGGTGGCCACAAGTGGTATCGTTCTCGAAGAAACTACAATGTAAATATTTCTCGAACTTCAAATCCTTAAGAGACAAGTGATGATGATGAAGGTACTGTATTTTAGTCGAAGGATTATAATCGCGAACTCGACTCTGACGATGTATTGATCAAACCGGGAGTTCAACTCCAAGATTAATTATAAACTTAAACTGATACGCGTTTTAAATATGTCAGGATTCAAAATTCTCATTTTAGTATCTTGTGTGGAAGTTAGAAGAACGGGGTTCCCATTGAGGAATCCTTTGCATTTAACTTAAGTTCAAAGTTTCGATATATGTTGCCAGTAATCAAGGCCACTTCAGCGCCCTAGGCACTTCAAATTATTTCGCCCACCCTGCCAGTTTTGTTTTGGGAGAGATTTTCCCTCACTTTGTTTTTGGTATTCCATTATCCCTCACCTATCGACCCGACTTGTCCTAAGCTGGCAACCGTAAAGATAAGATAGTGGCATAGTGTGGTCACTCTTGTTCATTTTTTACCGTACAAAATCATGGACCACCCACCCTTTTGTAAGTTAGTAAAGTGAATTAATTAAATCGTTTGTAATGGCAGTATAGAGTATGTTATTGTATGAACTGCTTTCAACTTGTTAATTATCATTTTAGACATCCCTATTCTTTTCTTTGTTGAGTCACTATCATTGTTCTTGTATAACAAAGGTTTTCTTTGAGTCTGATCATTGCAAGGGACGTCTTAAGGTTTCTTGGGTCCCTGGGCTCCTACGCAAAAGCAGGCCCTGGGCCCCACCTGTGACCGTTAAAAGTAAACAGTAAGTAGCATAAGTTGTCAAATATTCATACAGACAATAACCCGAAACAAATAAATGTGCAACATGATTTACAATCACACATACTAGCTCAACCATTTGACTGAATGAGTATGTGGAAGATTAGAACCCGCGACCTATGGGTTCGTAAGCGCGTACCATACCACTAGACAGAAGTGATCACCCCTGTCCGGAGGCTGTTACTAGTTTACTTAGATACCGCCACAGTACTTCCCCACCAGTGAGTCGGTGGATAGGCGAACGAACGAGATATTTGTTGTTATGGAAAGCGTGTGAGTTGTTACTATTGCATCAAGTGAGTCTGACGACTTTGCTGCGTCGAGTAGGTTCGATGACTTTGCTTGCTGTTCTTGCGAGTAGAGGGTGCCACGACACATCAGAAGGTTTGCGTTTTTCTTTTCAGCCAAGGTCACCCATGTGGAAGATTAAAACCCGCGACACTCGGATCCGAAGCCCAGTAACATGACCACTAGACAAAAGTGATCACTCCTGTCCGGAGGATGTTACTGGCTTACTTAGATACCGCCACAAGTAATGATAGTGTATGGTGGTATAGGCGTAGGCCTGTACATGGACAACGGTCATCACATATAGCCAGTAGACATATCGTCCGAAATTCTAGTTTTCTGGAGAATACAACCGGAAATAACATTTGATCTTTGAAATTATTCGAATTATGTTCTTTTTAAAGCAGAGTCGAGAACTAGACTAGGCCCCCATTGCGGTTGAGGTCCTGGGCCCGGGCCCAGTTAGCCCATGTCCTAAAACGGCTATGATCATTGCAAAATCATTACTGACATCATTGCAATCAATTTCCATTGTGATTTCATTTTGAGTGCACAGCAGCATCAAACTGTTAAACTTTTCATTTTCCATTGTAGATCTCTCATTTCAGTCTTTATTTTCTAGGGAGAAATTCTTCTCTCAGAACTCTGTTGGTGGTATAATACGTTCTCACTATAATTTTAATTTTTTTTTCTCATTTCCTACCTTCAATTTCTTGCGCCCTAGGCACGTGCCTAGTGTGCCTAAGCGGAAAGGTGGACTTGCCAATAATCTACACGAATTGAATGCGAAATGTTAAAATAATTATCTTATGATTACACTGATTTCTTCTTCAAAAGTTTTGAAAAAATTATTAATATTATCTTGCCGTAGTGTACAGAATTATTAAAAAAAAAAAAAAACATTTTCAATCCAAAAGAAAACAATTTTGATTTTCTTTCTCGATGGTTTTCTTTCTTAATGAATTTAATATAGATTTCATTCTTGATGGGAGAAAATAATAATATTCGGTCTTGACGAAATTAATGAATAAAATTTTTTATTCGTTTTAATGATCCAAAATCAAAAATAGTTATCTATAGTTAATCCTTTGTGAGAATAAATTAATTTTTCTATGCCAGGTTCATTAATTGATAGGATACGTCTCTATTTCTCATTTTTGCTACAAATTTTATTGCATAACATTCTTCAATCCCTTACATCAGAAAAATACAGTAAAAATTTAATGTAGATAAAGAAACAAATTAAAGATTCTGGTTATGAGAAAAATAAAAGAATCAGAAATTTCTTCATGAAAAAATCATTTGATAATCTGAAAATAATATACAGTAAAGTAAGAAATTTCTGTTCTGAATTAGAATGATATTTAATTGAATAATAAAAAAACAATTTATAAGGTATTCACATTTCATTAAATAGTTCAAATTTTTATTAGTTGCACTAACTATTGAACAAATATCTAAGAGTAGTAGATTCAATGTTACATTCGAACTTAAGAATAATATGCGCGGATTAATTAAATATTAAAGACTACACACAGATGATTTGTATCAACCTTATGCACTCTTTTAATTTATTCATAGAACAGTTCCTTGCTGTGTAGGGGAGCGATGCACATAAAATCTGTCGAGAGCTCAAACGTCCTCCCGTTGGTGTGGTGTGGTAGTTAGGAGAGGGGGTGTCTTCTCAGGTGTCGTCCGTGTCACTTGACCATGGTTCAAAATTACGCGGACCGTCCCCAAAAGCCCACGTGTAGCTGAACAGTGGGACGTTAATATTCACTCACTCACTCAGAATGGTTCCTTACTTTAATATACCTGTAAGAAATCATTCTTTTTACGCTTTCAATTTCGAATTTTGTTGAAAAGTATTACATAGCCAGTATACAAATCATTAGCATACGGAAAGTTGACGGCACGCTTTTTGAATGATAGTTGTTTATGTTCGTATTTTAAGAGGTGGAAAAATAACACACGAAAGAATATTTAAGTTTTCGGCTCACAGATGGCGCCAGCAATTTTTGTGCAATTTCGTTGAATATTTCAATTGATGTCGTACTTCTTAAAAAGTTCTCACAATTCAAAACATTTCTAAAATTCAAAATAAAGTTTTATTGGGAAAAAAATCGAAAATTAAATGTATTTTTAAAATTTAGCATTGCATAGAATCATATGTGTACTTTTTTCGAAAATATGATTCTTCAATTGCCATAGTTTGTTTTTACCAAAACAATTTCTCAAAATTATTCCTTCGTTAATTTAATTTTTTAAATGTTTTGTCTCTAGAGCAGCATTTCTCGAAAATTCCAAAGATCTCATTTTGAAAATATAATATTTCGCCTCATGTACAATTTAACAAAAGAAATTGAGAAAAATTGTAAAACTGTTTATCCATTCTGAAGAGTCGTCTTGCAGGAAAGCCCTCTATTTTTAAATGGATATTTCTTGTGTCGAAAATTTTGATAAAATATTGGCATCTGCTGTTAGTCACACTGGCAGATAAAATAACGATAACCTCAAAAATTTCATTTGATGAAACAATCACCTTGTACATAATATATTTAAAGTTACGGTTGATGTTAATGTTCTTCCTTTCCGTACCTATAAAAATGATTCTTAGTATTTTGTGTAAGCTTACATTATCAAACTATTTTGTTTTTCTTTTTTATGCAGCTAAATAGTTTCTGGCTTTTGAAAAACATTAACTGTTATTTGTTGAGAGATACTAAAAAGAAAAAGCCTAAGAAAAAAAAATACAGATGCTTCGGTCGCTGAGAGATTTCTAAGTAATATTTTGTTTCAACACATTGATTTTTTTTAGAGTATCCATGAACTTAGTCAAGCACTGCTTGATTTCAGGAATTCGCAACAGCAAAATTATGTCAGATATATTTAAACAAAAGTAATAATTCCACTTTGGCATAACTTTATAAACACTTTACAACATTTCCACCTGTAATGAATCCCAACTTTTTTTTTAAATATGTTATTTTTAATGCATGTGTAAAGTTACAAAAGATATAATTTGAAACATATCACTATTTTTTCAATTCCTACAATTAGCTCACTCTCTCTCTCTCTCTCTCTATATATATATATATTTCTATTCTTGTTCAAGTTTTCAATCGCCTTAATAACTTAATAAAATATTCTCTATTTGTCCAATCAAGTTCAAATAAATTTTTTTTAACCTTGTAGTGGATGACAATTGATGTTAATACAATTTTTACAAATATTAATTCATTAATTACCGGTTAATTAATTAAACTAATTACCGGTTTACGACGCCAACTTAGATTCGTCTCCATTATTGTAACAATATAACTGTTAAAACAATGACAAAAGTTGGCGTCGAAAACCGGTTTTTCAGCTAAACTAGCCAAACCGGATGTGCATTGTTAGAACAATGCTTACAAATCATGCTCTTTTTTCAATTTTACAACTATTTTATATATAGTTCACTCTATCTCTCTCAGAAATATATATATATATATATATATATATATATCTGGTTCAAATTTTCAATTTTTAATAAAATACTTTCTATTCATCCATTCAAAGGAGGAATTGACTTAATTTTTTTATATTACTTGTTTACTTTTGATGTTAAATCGTAATTTAAAAAAACTGAGCCAATTAAAAAATACAAAAATGAAAAAATATTTATTTAGAAACATACAATATATACAATTTGTTTTATAATACAGATTATTATACAATACGCCAGCTACAGAAAAATTCCACTCCTGAATCGAGATAAAAAAATAATTCAGATGTGTTTAAATTCTGGAACTAAGCGACTCGATTCCCAATGTTACAAACAACCATTCCTCTGTAACAACCTATTTACGCTTTCAAGAATGTTTTCTATCTCGCTGTTGCTTAAATTATCAATCATTTCACTGACGCAGTTCTCCATTTCATGTGATCCAGTATGATTTTGATGAAGAATGCTGTGATGCTGATGATGAGGCGCTTCCACATCGGAGAAATTTTCATCTAAAAATGCATCTCTTGGTGGTGTGTCTAAGTACGAAAAACGGTTACTGGCTACGTTTTTCACTGATGGTTGACATAAATACTGTTGATGGTCTGATGGACTAGAAAAATGTCGGTGGTCAAGAGGATAATAATTCCTCGAAATGTTATTGAGTTTTGTTGCTTGTAAATCTTGAAGGTTTGAGCACCTGGATTGAGAGGCAGGACTAAGTACAGAGTACGTAGGTGGTACTGGAGAAATACGAGTGTCGTTTAGTTGTATTTGAGCGTTTCGCGTTTCGCCTTGTAGAAATGGATATGAATACTTTATTGGTGTGGAATGATCTTTACTGTTCCTTTCTAATGTCTTGAACTCCGTGTCTGTAATGAAAAAAATATTAATTAGTTTTCAAGAAATTTTAAAAAAAACTTACGTTGTTTGTTGTTAACTGCTATTTATAATGTGAACGCTTTCTTTTACAATCTGTTGTCTTATATAATTTTGATATTTTTACATACAAAAACTCTCTGTTGATGCTAAGAAAAATCTATCGATAGTATTGTATAACATTGCAAGCATTGTTATGCATACACTGATAGATGGATTATTTGTTCGTAAACGTCACATTTTGATGCGACACTGAGACAATTAATAATGGATCTTAGTCAAGATATGAGGACTACAATTGAACTTGTACCCCACTCTCCAAACTTCCGCACCACCCCAACGCGAGGGCTTCGAGCCTCAACAAATTTGATGCACATATTACCTCGGGTATTTAGTGGCATCAGAACTCACACCGACGACTCGATAGAAAAGTCCAGCGAGGAATTCCCGACGCTGTCCTCTCGAATTTCGTGGTCCCATTCTTAAATAAAAGTTACGTCAAAAAAACATACCAGATGATGGTGTTAGCGGGATTTAATTGGGTATTACAAGATAGTTTATGTCGAATCCCGCACACACATCTGTACAACTCTCTGTTGAATAATCATTTCTCATATACAGGGACGTCTTAAGACAATTTGAGGCCCTGGGCCCAGATAAATCATAAGATTTTTGAGGCCCTGGGCCCCTTTGCAAAAGTAGGCCCTCCTTGAGATATTTCAAAGTAAACAGCATTATGCATGGTCAAATACTCGTTTAAAGGGTAATAGGGTAATTTGAAACAAATAAATGCGCCCAACTCGCAATCTAAAAAACCCTAGGCACAAAACGAATCGACTAATGGCCTATTTCGACTATATGAGTTCAAAGATTGCTTATGGTATTAGGCATAGACCTAGACATGGACAACGGTCATCACATAAAAATACAGTATTGCCTCTTTTGCCAGTTGACATGCAGTTTGAAATTCCCTGTTTTTCAGAAAATATGTACGGGAATAATATTTGACCATTAAAATAATCTGGATCATGATCTTATTAAGACAAAATCGGAACGAAACGAAGCCCTGGGTCAGAGCCCAGATGGCCCATGCCTTAAGACGTCCCTGCTCATACATGCAAATGTTAATTTTTTTCTTTTATTATTCATTAAAAATATGAAATAAAAAATTTCTTTTAAAATTAGACCTAAGCTTTTTCATAAGTGTCATCAAATAATTGAAATCTTAAGGACTCTTACTACAGCTACGTCATCTCAATTATGATGCACTGATAACCACTTCCTTGAAAATATTGATGATAAATGCCATTCATTTTCCTTGCTTTTTACTCTTTCGCTCGCGCAGGAAATGTTGTTGCCAATTCCTGTCGACAGTATCAGATCGAAGCCCGTAAAATTCATCGCAGCAAGGGGCTAGTTCTTACGCCTGTTGTTATCCGCAGCTCTGTGTACTATCCAGGTGACAGTACGATTTGGCTCGGTCCAGCACTAATTTCGAGAAAAACACCCTGGGGGTGTTCAGGAAAGAAAGTCTCTCTTAGCCTTCCACCAACCTCACGAAAGAACGAATATTTAGATTTGTGACAGATCTATATGCGTCCTTTATCTAATCCTCTTGGAAAATCTTTGGGCTATCAATTTGAATTAATCACAACCAACCCTTCTGAAGAAGAAACCTTAATATGCAGATTAGGTCGGTCATTTATAGTATAGGTTTTCTCGCTAGTTGAATGGATAGACGGAGTTATATGGAGATTGAAATATAGAGAATCTGACAACGAGGAGATATAGCTACCGATCAGGTATTAGTATATTTGATAGCGCGTTTCAGACATTAAATAGTAGAAGATATTAAAATGACGATTGGTCACCATTGCTAAATCATAACTCAAATATTTTGAGTAGTGGATTGATCCCAAAAAAAGGAGGATCAATGTATATATATATATATATATATATATAAGAAGTCTTCTCATAATTCGCGTCTCTCGTCGTTTATTCCCCTATTGCTCTTATTAGGAACATCTCATCTTGTTTGAATATTGGAATTGTGTCTGTTGATAATTTCTGTGTTTAATAAATAGTTGAAAAGTATTATGAAGAGTCATCCTTCACTTCCCCCACTCCTCTAGGCAGGGCCGAGGGTACACCACGACCGTCATAAAGTACCCCCTGCTGTACAGGCACTATACATTTACAAACTTCCATGCCTTCTCCGGGATTCAAACTCAGACCTGAGGTACAGCAGTCAGCGTCACTAACCACTATACCATCCGTGCGGCATGAGGGGGTTGTTAATATCAAACGGGAAACAAATGGAAGTTACTTACTATAGTTATCAAATGAGATATCTGTATTCTGTTGAGGTGGGGTCGGTTGGAATGGATATGAGGTCACCGATGTTGGTGGAGTCGGTGCATAGAAATCCATGATTTCGGCTGAAAGTTGATTGAACTGATAAACAATCACAGTGAAATTTCAATTCGTTTACCTTAGTAAAAAAACTACTTCTAAGAAAAAATTAACGACCCACGCGAAACTTACTCTGATTTCCTAATATATCTGAAGAATGTTGAGGAGGTGTACATCTATCTACAGTTGAAAAATACTGGGGAGTCCACACATCTTCGTCTCTTCTTTCATCTGAAATACATAGACACAAATAATTAGCTTAAGTTTCTCTATTTCAATTCCTTTATATATATACTAGCCGTTACTCGTCCGCTTCGCTGGGTATTTCATGATATTTTATAAAATTATCCTGTTTATATATATATAAATTATTGACAGCTAAGTCCTAGCATTAAGAATTCGATTGTATTGAAAAATATTCTTATACCTGTAACTCTCGCCTCTTGATAATAATAAAAAAGGACAGAACTACTAATTTGTATTTTCTAATAATCACTAAAATTGAAGTATAGAATGATGTTTGCACTTTCGTAACTTTATAACCAAGTGGATTTCCACAAAACCAATTTTTGGTGGATCGATCTCTACTCCGTAAAATAAACACGGAAGCCAAATTTCAAGTCTAAATCTAATAGAGCAAAAACAAAATTTTTACTATCAATACCCCCCCCCCCTAATTCCGTTGAGAGTCGTTCTCCCAAAAACAGTTCTTAGCGGATTTCAATTCAACAACAACAACAAAATGTAAACCAAATTCCTTTATTATAGTCTTTGTAGTTCGAAAAAAGGAATTTTTTTTGTCAACACGCCCCAGTAACACCCTGCTCCCCCAGGAGTTGATTCCCATCAAATGCAATCTTAGTGGATCCCTATTCAACAAAGAAACTTGCTTAACAAATTTCAAGTTCGCAGGTCTAACGATCCTAAAACAGGATTTTTTTCCCCTATAACTCCCCTTGACCCCTCGCAACCCTCATTTTGGGGGTCGATTTTTGTTTTACTCTTTGTTAGAGGAACTCTATTCCATGAAAGGAACATGCCTTACAATTTTCAAGCAAGTAGATCGAATAGTTTAAAAACGGAAATATTTATGTATTACGCCCCTTAATCCCCCGAAATGAAACTTGGGTGTTAATTTTCGCGAAACCCATTTTGTAGCGGTTCTGTACTCAACGAAAGGAATCTGCTTACCAAATTTCAAGATTGTACGTCTAATAGTTTAAAAATGGGAATCATTATCTACAACCCCTTTGAGCCCCTGCAACGCTACTTGGGATTCTGTTTTCACAAAACCCATTTTGTAGCGGATCTCTACTCTATGAAAGGAATCTGCTCACCCAATTTCAAGATTTACGTTGAGTAGTGTAAAAATAGAAACAATTATTTATAACGCCCTTTGAGATTCGAATTTCGCAAAATCCGTTCTTAGCTGACTACTCCATGAAAGGAACATGTCTACCAAATTTCAAGTCTGTAGGTTGAATAGTTCCGGAGATATCGTGATTAGTCAGTCAGTGAGTCGCTTTTCTCCTTTATATATATAGATTCAAACCGTAATAATACGAGGATAACTGTGAAATTTTTGAGCTACCCGCAGACGAGAAGGTACAAAAAAATTAACGATTTAATTTGAAAATACAAAGTATTTTAACACAGGAGATGATTTTTTTAACTGACTTACTTCAAGTTGTTTAGCGTAGAATAAATTTTAGACCGAAGAAAAAATGGAGTTGACGTGAGAACATTATTCTGCTATGATTTTCTGTGATTTTAAAGCGGGATTAAATCTCAAGACGAATGCGTTCAACAGCTGCAATTAGCATTTGGTGATGAATCTCCACGTCGTGCTACAGTATTAAGATGGTTGAAAAAATTTTGCAGAAGTCGCAATTCTCCTCAGGGCGAAAAACACACAGAAAGGCCGTGGTCGGCAATAATCGCGGATAATGTGTCTGCCATACGAAAAATGTTCATGGATGATAATCGCTGTGCCTACCAAATTATACAGAAGGAACCTAAAATTGGATCTGCAGCCATATGCAAAATTATTCATGAACTTACATATGAAACAAGATATCAATCATTGGCATGGCCAAGTAATTTTAGCGCGTTTTTCACATGTTGTATTTTACAACAATGCAACTAATGAACATTTTACTAACATAAAGTAGTACTATACTTAAAAAAAAATTTTTAATTTAAAAAGAAAACATTTTTCAATTATTAAATTTAAATAACATTCGGCTCATCTAGGGCACAAAGCGACCCAATGCCGAAAACCCGAGGTCAATCGGTTGCTTATTGACTGAGAAAAAAGTACGACAAAATATGGAACGAAGACGAAATTTGCGTCCTAATAGCGCTTTTTTTACACTACGTGAAAAACGTGCTAAAAAGTAGTTTGCCGTTAAGTTTCCCACAGTCTAAATGAGCACCAAACAGAAGAGCGTGTCAGAATTAGTAAAGAAACCCTTAAATTGCTAAATAATGGTGACCACCGCATCATTTCTAAAATTGTAACAGGTGATGAAACGTATATACCGTTTTTTGACGCATTAACGCGTCAAGAAAGCACAGTATGGGTGTGCGACACATGTATATGCTGTACTATATTTTAGACTGGATAAACAAATTTTAATTAATATTGGAGGTCGATCTTTTAAGTGTTTAGTCTTTACTGGGAAAATCTGCAGTTATTTTTATATTTTACGTCTTTGTAATACTATTGCGTTATCCTTTTTGCAAATAGATAATTCTATTACGCTAGCAGCGTATCTGGTTCTGCAATTGAATAAGGCAAAGTAGCTTTTAAAAAATCATAACATTTAAAATAATTCTGGATTCTAAGAACGATAAAATATTCACCCATTCTAAAAGTCAAACGTTTTATTCCACAAAAAAATACAATACTAACCATTGCCAAAATAAAGAAACAAAACTTTTACTTAATATTTACATTAGGTTACAGGGAATGCGCACAAGTATAGATGCCACGAATTAATCCAAAAATAAATTCTGAAGACATGACAAATACTACAAATATAAATTAATTTAAGAATTTGATATTAAAAAGTACATGCTATTAAGTTATGTTAAAGCATACTTTTTACACAATTTTTTAATACAACTTTCTCAATTATATTAAAATTCTAATCTCGGTATTTTTAAAACGGTACTTCTGTATCTTACCGTCGATCAATTTCAACAAATAAAAAGACAGCGTCAAATGCTGCGAAATATAGAAAATAGTCGGAAATCATTCCATTACATATTCCAAAACAATAACAACAATGACAGCATTTGGTGAAGGCCTTTTTATTTCGCAAAATTAGACGAAGGTATAGTACAAATACTCTTAAAACTATTTTCACTTGTATGGATATATACATATAACTCCTTAGAAGATTACAGATCACGTAAAAAAATTTTTTTACTTAAAAACTTACGGAAGGACGAATCATGGAACTGTTGGGAGTGTAATGTCGCATTTGGTATATTGTTTCTCCAAGATTCATGCAATTCTTCGAAGGGGGGTAGAGCTGATCTGTTATTTGTTCCTAAAAATAAACAGAAGTATATCTGAAAAAACTATACTAAACAATTACATATACTAATTAATGCTTTTTTCTCTTGTCTAAGAGTCTTTGTTTTATCTGATAGGCTATGCGTATTTTGGTTGCTAAACTTTTGAAGACATGGCATGACCCCAAGTGGGAGAGGCATTTTAACGGTGGCGCCATCTAGTGACGGCTCAAGCTACTAAATTTTTGACGCTTGAATTTATTCAACTCTCGTTGGATGCTAAACAGTGTCACCGGAGCCAATATGATATTCAAGCGATCTTTTGCACTCCACATAATTATATGACATTCGAATCCTGGCACTACTGAAGACCCGCCGTGCATAAGCTCAAAGTTATCTCGTTGGCATGGAAGTTTGGAGAGTTCGGTGCCAATTCAAGTGTCACCTAAGTCATTTGACCATAAATGAAAATTAAGAAGTCCATCGCCAACAATTCTCGAGTAGTTTCAAAAAGCGACGTTAGTGAAAATTGAAATCAAATCAGAAAATGAAAAAAAAATTGTATGTAATCAACAATTGTATTCGCAACATTGGCTGAATTGAAATATTTCACATTTATGTATAAGATATTTATAAAATGTTAGAAAGCTTCATTCTAAAGTTAGCATGGAACCCAGCCAACGTGTGAAATGAACTTACCTTCATAGTCTATGGGTATATCATTTGCAGCCGAAGGATAACACGTAGTCTGAGCTGGACTCGTAATTGTTTCACTGACCACTGATCTTTTTCTCCTAGACCACGTTTTTCTTCCCGGTTGACCTCGAGTCTAAAGTTCAAAAAAATTAAAATTAGCTGAATTTTGATGGAAAACAACCATATTTCTATATCATTGTTCAAAAATAAAAAAGGTACTTCTTATACCGACCACTAATTTCGTCAACTCATAAAGATGTCGCCAAATGCCGCGATATGCAGCCAATAGAAGATGTTGTTTCGCGCATGTTTGAATACAATAATAATAATAATAGTAGTGAGAAAGCATTTGGCGACATTTTTGGAATTGATGATGTCTTTTGATTTGGAGAAATTAGTCGCTGGTATAATACGTAAGTAGCAAAAATATAATTGCACAATAAAAAAAATTTCGGTGTCAAAAAAAAAAATTTTTATTTTATTTTGATATTTTTAGAGTATGTATAATAATCAAAATATATATATCATTGTATAGACTGTAATGTTGTGTAGTTTTCTTTGTAACAATTACTTTCGATAAGAGGATGTTGGTTTAAGAAATAAAAATGAGGAAAAAAAATTTCTTGTTTTTACTAGTACACAGAAAGGAATTTTTTTTTTTGTATTAGTTATTCTGAAGAACTATCAAGAATAAAATTCATTGACTGCGATGAATGTTCTAAAATTTTATAGCAATGGCTTAAATTCATTACGGTCACATGATATATACAATCACATGTTCACAAATCAATTTAAAACTGGCATTTGACTTGTACTAGCTGTTCCACTTGCAAAATGCAGATAAAATTGCAAATGTGCTGATTGGATATAAAGGTTCAAATATTAAAGTTCTTAAATAAAAAGTTTAAAAATCTTTAAAAAATTATATTATAGGTGTATTTTTTTAAATCCAGTGCATTTTGTTTACTTATTTGTGTTATTATTGTTGAGAAATTTGTACTTTTTGAAAAAAGTTCTGCAAAAAGCATAAGTTGGCAACCGCGAATCTCTTGAACTGATTGGATGGAGACAAATGGTTGCATTTATCTCGTGACTATGACGTCACATGAATTTATGAACTGATTGGAGGGAAATAAGTAGTTGCATTTATCATGTGACTATGACGTCACGTGAATTTATGAAATGATTGGATGGAAACAAGTGGTTGCATTTATCATGTGGCTGTGACGTCACATGAATTTATGAAATGATTAGATGGAAACAAGTGGTTGCATTTATCATGTTAATATGGCGTCACGTGAATTTATGAACTAATTGAATGGAAACAAGTGGTTTGCATTTATCATGTGACTGTGACGTCACATGTGAATTTACGAATTGATTGAATGGAAACACGTGATTACAGTTATCATGTGACTATGACGTCACATGAATTTAGCCCACAAAACAGGAAGGATGTCAATTATATATAAAAGAATTTTGAAATATATTCAATACTCAATTTTTGATCTTACAAATGTAAACGAGCAAAAAAATTAATAATTTATCAAACAGAAATACCCCCTATACATTTAAATGTAAATAACAATAAATACACATATTAAACAATGATAAGAACCAGAGTAATACTCAAATAGAACACTTGTTGGATATTTAATAGGAAACAAATACCATCTTTACTCAATAAATACTTGTCCTCGTATTGAAATTAACAGCAAAGTTCAAAAACCGTTAATGTACACATATATCATTAATTTTCAAATTTTTGATTTGTTCCGTACTCTATTAAGTGTGAGACTTCAACACTTTCCTTAGGTGATGTATAAATTAACCCCTTCTCTGTCGGCGTCGCATCTCATACGTTTGGCAATTTCGTGCCCGTATAGTCGGCGTCGCATGTCATGCGACGGAGGAAAATATTGCATCACTGAAATTGAATTGGTCGCTACGTAGACGCCTCTGTGAGTTCTGCGATTATTTTTTGTATTTCCGAATATTTCTAAGAATTGGCGCAATTAGTACTACTTTTTTCACAATTTTCCAAGCAAGATTTCCCGCTCGAACCAAAACAGAATCATTTTGTACTTTCTATAAATTCGCTCTCGCTAGTGTAATTGTTACACGTCAAAATTGCTTTTATGATGGATTCGGAGAGTGAGTCTGAGGACAGTGAATTTAATATTTCTAATTCGGAAGATGATAGCTCTGATTTATCAACTGATGATATTTTTTCTGAGTCTGGTGAATCTGAAGATGATGATATAAGCTCAGCGAGGATGTGGGTAGAAGAGAAAACAGTGTGTCCTGCTACTCCTCGTTTTGATTTTACAGAAAACCCTGGAATATATTGGTAAACTTTAGTGATGATAATTTGATTCAATATTATGAGTATTTTTTCGATGGTTCTATGTTCCAGTTGATAGTGGAGGAAACTAATGTATATGCTGAAAAATGCTTTCATTCCCAGAAATCTAAAATGCATTCAAAGCAGCGGGAATGGCGTGCAACTTGTAAGGAAGAGGTCAGAATTTTATTGTGTATTTGGATCATGCAGGGCAGAGTAAAAAAGCCAGTTGAACAGTGGTATTGGTCAAATGATGAAAAATTGTTTACCCCTTTCTTCCGAAATATTTTTTACATAATATTAATAGTTTTTTTATGTACATATTTTTTGTGTTACTTTTATTTCTCAAATATTAACCTCAAAGCAATAACATAAATAAATATAGTATCAGAGTATATTTTCTTAAGCCTAAAACTTGATGCATTGCAGTGAAAACTGGAGATCAGTAGACGAGATATAATATATTGGACCACCCGTAAGTCTAGAAAAAACTGCTTTCTGACAAACAAAAAAATTGCATTTTTATATTTAGACTAGAGTACATATTAAATTTCAGCAATAAAAAAAATGTCTTTTTTGGACCGGAAATTCGAAAAAAAATCCGACAGAGAAGGGGTTAATGTATCCCGAATCGTCGAAATGACAAACGCAAATATATTTATTCATAGATGTTTGATATTAACATATTCTTGCTATTTAAATTCCATAAGTATGGATAATAGATAAAAATACAGAAAAAGAAAGCGCGATCCAAAGGAGTATTACTTTGGGAAAGCACAATGTAATATGTTAAGAAACTTACCTTGGTCGTGTGTGTCGCCTTGGGACTTCTTTTTCTTTCATATGGAAGCTCTGCAATGAAAGACATGGCTTTATTGTAACAGATAGCAAAGTATATTAAAAATTTAAACATTGACTTTGCTATTTTGAAATGAATCTAAGAACATCTATAAAACAATTAACCAACAGTATATAAATCATAACGTTCGTATAACATTGCTTTATTAGTTTTTTTTTTATTTATTTAGCTGCTTTTTATTTTTAAAAAGCTTTTTCCTTTTCAATTTTTTTTTTACATAAACACAAGAAAATGGAAAAATTTTTACCTTCTCTTGCATTCGAAGTACTTGCTCCATTATTGACGGGAAATCCATTGTTTTGAACTGAGTGATTTTGAGATGAGAGAGCTCCTCTTCTGCCTCGGCTTGAAGTACTCTTTATTGGTTTCTGAGAATGGGACAAAACTAAGTTTAACTCACGAGAAATCAGATAATTAAACAAAATCAGGTTTTTCAGGACAAATATCAAACAGAAATTTCTTCAGAATATCGGATTCTATATTATTCAAATGAGAGCTCTAGTAAAACTTAAACTATTTTTAAAAAAATAATTTGCTCATTTTCTTTTTGAATTGAAATAATATTTATGGGTAGCACACACATTAAAAAGTAATTTAAGAATAAATGACACAAACATCTACATGCTTAACAAATACATAATTTGAAAAGTTAAATAAAAGCAGCCCAGAAGTTATATTTGTATAACAAGCCGAAAAGAGCTACGATTCCCCAATCAATAATAAATTTCCTCTCCCCATTTTTTCCACTTTATTCGGAATATATAATCATTATTCAATTCCTACTATTAGTTCACTCTCTTCCTATATATATATATATATATATATATCTTGTTCAAATTTTCAATCAAAAATAAAATACTTTTAATTAATCCATTCAAGTTCAAATACATTTTTTAAAACTTGCTTTAAAAACAGTTTTTTCAAATATTAATTCATTAATTAAATTTAATTGACCAAAATAAATTTTTTCTTGTTGACCTAAGTAGGAATTGGCTTAAATTTTTTTATATTACTTTTTATGTTTTTTTGCTTGCATATTCTGTTTAGTATTTTACTCAAACAATTCTTACAATCTTTTTAAGAGCGGCCAATTTTTTAGACTTTGGGTGTTCAATATCAGAAGTATAAATTGGATTTTAAATTCCCTTCTCTAATTTTAAAAAATCTTCCTGTTATGGAAGAGAATGAGTAATTTTATGGCTTATTTTTACATCAGAGCTATAAATTCTTTGAGTTCCCGGATGTACAAGGATAAGAATGATCAAAGGCGATCTAGGTGCATGATTTTTCTTTGTGGTTTTAATGAAATATTTTTAAAGATCCGAATAACTTTGAATACACTATTGTAAAATAAAAAGACACGAATTAAAATTTTATAACAATTTCCCTTACCTGTTCGAATGACTGCGCTGGATTGTAGTGAAAGGATGAAAATTCTGAAATAAAAGAAATGAATTTAAGTGTCTGTAAAATTGTGGAGTTATAATAATGAGAAATATTTTAGATACATCTAGAACGATTAAAAAGCAATGGCAATTGAATATTATTAAAGGAAGTATCAAATATAGAAGAGAGTCGATAGCAAATGAATTGTTCTCAGATTTATATTTATTAAAAATATTTCGTACGATAGGATTAAATTTGATTTATAGAGTCCCCGTGAATTCTCTTTATTTCATTCCTAAATGAAATTCCATAAATCTCAAATGAGACTGATTTAAAAACAAAAGGCTAATAATTCTATAGAGGGATAATTTAGAGGGAAAACCGCTTAACACGAAACTAAGGGGACTGAAATATGTTTTCGTGTTAAAAGAACTTCATGTTAAAGGGTATTGCGGAAAAAACATACGTTCAACAAATAATACAGAAACTTTCTCAGACATTTCATTAAGTGGCTGGTGTTTTTCCATAATTTGCTCATTCCCAGAAGGAAAATCTTTTCATATTAAGCGATTTTCGTTTCGAATTAAGAGAAGCAGTTTGTCAGAACCATTGTATTATTTAGTCTTTAGGGTTTTTGCGTTATGCATATTTCACTGTATAATAGTTTATTTTAACTTTATAAGCCAACTTTAAACATAAAACAATTCAAACCATAGATGAGATATCCTTACCTTCGCTCGAACTTGAGGTAGAGGCTCCAAAGTTCACCGGAAACTCACGGTTATTTTGAACTGAATATTTCTGGTTTGGAGAAGTTTCTTTTTTGCTTCGGTTTGCTGTACCCTTTTCAGGTGTTTGAATCTACAGTAACAAATACAAAAAAATGATTGCCCCCAAATCAGAAAATTATTAATCAGAAATTTAATGATGATTGAGGAATATAAAAGTTTATTCACATATGAGAGTTCACATTGTGAAATTACAGTTCGAATGACTGTTAAGAATTAAGTAATTTATTCATTTGAATTATTAAAAATCGGATTATGATCCTATTTTAGCCCACACTTTATTTATCGCCAATTCCCTGCGTCATTATCTTCATATTGGATAGAAGCCCAAAAAGAAAAATAAGCTACTGGCGCATTTTCGTACAATTTCTTTTTCTTCTTCGCCAAAGGTGTGGGCTCATATAAAATTTTACCAAAATTGATATTTAATTTAAATTTCTAATGATAATTAACTTTATATTAAATATTTTTAAATTCGCATTAACGAAGCATTGTGAAACATAAACACAAATTTTGCGTTTTTGCTGTGTCCAATTGAAATTTTATGATTCATGCATAAAAAATTATATAAAACAAATAATGTAATTGAAAATTCTAAAAGCTCGGCATAGAGCTGAATAAATTTAATAATTATAATAAAAGGAAACAAGAAATAAAAATTTATCTTAATATCTTACCTCATCAAAGGGTTTCGTTGGATCGTATTGAAAAGAATTGATATCTGAAATAAATGAATCATATAAGTTTTTAGTTTTATAAAGATGACCAAAAACTCTTTGAGAGTAACTAAAAATAAAACGTCCCCGAGGCTTAGAGATTTTTAGAAAAGTTACCATGAGAGAATAGAAAAATTGTTGCTTTTCATATGATACGCATTAATGATGAATAATTTTCAAGAGCCAGTTGAATCAAGAGAGAAATCAATTTCTCATATTCATTTTGTAGAAACAAAACATTTAAAAAGATATGAAATTTAATTCGTTTAAATAGGAATCAATGTAAGTTTTTGAATAAAGAATATAATTTCTCACACACACACACAACTCACTTTTAATTCTCCAGTAAATGCGGTCTTTTGTGTCCAGATGCGATAACCTTTCCAGTTCAGATTTTTTTTCTAAGGCGTTTCTAAACGCAGCTTTTAAATCCCGTGGCTGCTTCCTTTTCATGTTGTCTGTGGAAAATGAAATGGGAATTAGATCATCTGAAAACTTTATTATTGTAATCACGTTTTTATTGACTTCATAAAACTATACATTTCTTTAAAAAAATTATGAGCTTTTTATTTGTTAAACAGGAACAATAAATTTATCGAGCTTGAAATTTATTTTATACTTTTTCAATTCCTACTATTAGTTCACATTTTCCCTATATTTATACACATATTTATCTTGTTCAAATTTTTAATCGTTAATAAAATACATTTTAAAGCACTCAATTGAGCTGAAATTTTATATACACGATTATTTTGGATGACAATACTGTAATTTAATTATAATTAATAAAAATTAATTGATTAAAACTAATTATTCAAGGAATTATAAATACAGCTACGTTGGTATCATTTTTGGCAACTTATGTCAAAACTTGAAAAGGTTTTTTCTCCCATTTTAAAGAGCTCATTTGAGCTGAAATTTTCTAAACACGATAATTTTGGGTAACAATATGATCATTTAATTATAGTTAATTAGAATCAATTGACTGAAATTAACTATTTTAAGAATTACAGATACAATCACGTTGGCTTCATTTTTAGAGACTAGGGTCAAAACTCATAAAAAGATTATTTTTTTCTCACGTTTCAAAGCATTCAGTCGAACTGAAATTTTATATACACGATTGTTTTGGATGACAATACGATACTTTAATGATAATTAATAAAAATTAATTGCCACTTAATGTTGTGAATCTGTCATATGTATATACATATTTATATTAATTGTAACTATTTAATAAAAAGTAACTAAAATAAAAAAAAATTTGTTGTTGATCTAAGTAGGAATTGACTTAAAAATGTTTTTTTTATTACTTGTTAAGAAATAATAATGTCACTAACAAACCACTTAAAAACACAATAAACCAGGGGAAGGGGCAAATTGAGGCCCGCATGCATTATGTATCCTTAGAAGAGTTTTTTCGGGGTCCGCCATGACAGAAAACTCAATGTAAAGAAAAAGTTTTCTGTATTTGGGATGTACGAACATATATTTCTGAGAATATTTTTTCTTGCATGAAGATCAACAAAAATAAATATAATATAAATACAAGTAGGCGGACAATAATTTGCCCGCTTTGATGATAATTTCAACGAGCCACTTCCTCCTGATTTAAAAAAAAATTGTTGAAAAGTGTCAGTAGGTATATCTGACTCACATTAAGCTGATTATAAAATTAAATGTGTTTGTGCAGCTATAGATTATAGGAAATTAGCACAATAATTAGATTGAAAAAAATTGCCATTATTTTATTTAACATATTTATAGATTTTTATATGGTACAATTTATTATCTTTTCTGAGATGTAAAGTTTACTAATGAATGCTATCATTTTAAAAGGAGTGGCCCTCCGGTATACTCCGCTTTCATAAAGTGACCTTCGACCCCACCCCTGCTATAAACTTTGAAGTTTTAAAATATCCCCTATCAATAAAATACTCTTACCATATGACTTTTTAAAAAAATATTTACTTACTTTTATGTTTGGCCCAAGCTCTGTAATACTCATAATATTCATAAGACTCTCGAGAGTTTTCTCTACAACTCCGAGAGCTTTGATGTCTCCAATATAACCAAAAGACTCCATCGGCTCTGTTGTCCCATCTCATACCTTTAAAAGACTTCTTGTCACAGTTGATAATAATCCAGAGAACAATAAGAACTTTCGCCATTTTTTGCACTTTCCTGAAAACAAAATGAAGTGCACGTTATTCAGAGAGAAATGATCGGAATGTATAATTGCTTAGAGGTCTGGTTTCAAAGTAGTTTGTGTATTCATATAAAGAGTTCAACAATTTACTTAGAAAGAAAAGTTGTCTCTGTTTTTATATAGATACAGAATCAGGTCAAGTTAAAGTATTTTTTTTTTATAATTGTTAAGAAGAACACAGTTAACGTATTTACTCGAATGTAAAGCACACTTTTTTTCCTAATGTTAATGCTACTGAAAATCGGATGCAGTTTAGAATCAAAGGGGGGGGGGATTTGTTGGATGGGGCAATTAGAGCAATTACAAGTTCATGTATGTATTTAAATATTTTTACACGGATTAAACAAACTAAGTATTCTTTTCTAATTAGTTCACATTTTAAAGTAATTTTAGTTTCATAAAACTGAATATCAATAAACCTTTTTGCATTATTTTTCCTTTTTCTCAAAATCTTCGGGTGCGGCTTAAATTTAAGAAAATGCGCTAACTAGTTTTTAAATACTAAAAGTGCAAAAAGTTAACTTAAAGCTAGCTATAAAATTAATTCTATTTAAAAAAATAACTTTAACAATCAAATTTTTTTTTAAATTTTAATTTAGTATTTTGCTAATTTTAGTAAATTTTTAACTGGAATTAATTTTAATGTTTAGTAAAAAATGTATGGCATCTTTGAAATGGAATTCTTTTTAATCAATGTTAAATATATCAATAACGTCAATTTAATATTAAATATTTTAGTGAAAATTCATTAACAGATGATATTATTAGTGTTTTTAAATAATTATATCCAAAATTTATAGTATTTAAATATAAGCAAGGAAATAATAAAAATATTTTTTTTGCTTCAAGTTCCTTTATGTCTTTGGTGTACTTCTGGAATTAGAATTACTTTATTATAAATATTTCTAACTATGAAAATGGTTCGAAATTAGGCTTAAATTCAGTAAAATTTATTCCAAAAATAGGAGTAAAAAAAAAAGAACCTTAAACGCATATTTAAAAAATTAAATCCTTGTACCCTTACCTCTACTGATGTTAAAACAAGCCTTAGCTAATATTTTCTACCAAATTTTCTAAGTTTGTAAGAATTGCTTCTCACTGGCGAAACAGCCAACTCCGAAGTGAAATATGAAAACATCAGAGAAACCTTTTATAGGAAATTAATCCTTTGATCCCGTGATTTTACTCACGAATCAAATCTCTTCGAGATTCTGATACGTTTGAAAAGTTTTGTCTTTAAACAAAGAAACGCCCATCGTTTTTTACAACCAATCACGAGCCACTTGACGGGATTTCCAAAGAATAAAACCACAATTTTAGATAACATGTTATTCAGCGGAAAATTATGTCATGTGAAAAACAGATTAATTTAACAGAGAGTGTAGCTCGCGATAACCCTTGGCAAGAAATAAAGATAAAAATAAACAACCTTGTACTATACGTTTCGGCATACGTATTATGCAGGTCTAATATACTCATCATAGTAACAGTATCCTAATTCGTTATTTATCTGATCATTAATTTTTGATTTTTTTCAATTTCTTCAATAAAAAAAATTACTTAATTTCTCACGAGATTTTTTTTGTAAAATATGCTTGTTTTAAGGATTAGTAATTTTTGAAGAGATTCTCTTGTCTGAAAGAACTACTCTCAATTTTTAATTATTTAACTTTTGAGGGAAACAAACTAAGAAACAAAAAAAACAAAAAATCGTGCAGTGAACTATTCTTACCCTTATCTTTTTTTTTTTTTATCAAAAATTTTTATTCCTGTTTTCATCTTCAAACAACACAAATCATTGAGGATTCAATGTTATTCCTAAATTAGTATTAGACATATGTAATTTTTTTATTTCGATCTAAAAAGTTGACACGAATTAAGAATGCATTACGATCTAATTTTCATTTATTATTCTTTTTTAAATAATATCAATTTCTCTCTCTCTCTCTCTCTCTCTCTTGATCAATTAAATGATATTAAATTTTTTATTCCGATAGTTAAAAGAAATTCTTCTTTTAAAAATCTACACTTATTCAACCATTAATACTGTATAGTATACTTTTAAAATATAAAATGTAAAATTTGTATCAAATATTAGATAAAAAAATATTTCGTGATACTTCAAAATGATCTTTTACAAATAGAGTCAATTTTTAAGTGTTCCAAGATTACTTTTAATTTAATTTTACTAATTGCCTTTCGATAGTTTAGGAGTAAAATATAAATGTTAGAGTATAAAAGTATAGCCTCCAGTATTCGTTTTTCTTAGATCTTCGAAATAAACTCCAGGTTTTCAGAAATTATTTCAGAAATCGAAGATCTGCAGGAAAATTTATTTCTAAATTGGATATTGCTCTTAGATTTTCCACAAAAAATCTGAATTTTGTAATTTAACTCTTAAATTAAAAATCCATAATTTTTCGCTTTACTTTTTTATATGTTTTTAAAAAAGACAAAACAGATGACAGCAAATAAAATATGAATTAAAATATTTTGTTCTCTCTTTCAAAGATAATTAGTAAAACCAAATACGCATCCATATATTTTGAAAATGAACTAAAAAGATTTTTTTTTAAATTAACTCTTTTCACATTTACATCAGAAAGGAAAAAATATTTTCTAACGAATGTCAGGAAGTTGACACTTAATGTGAGCGATTTTTATTTTTATCAAATTAACTGAAAAAGAAATTTTGAACTACTCAAAAATGTTGATATTCTTAATTTACTTCTACCGTCATTTTCAATTTGTAGAAACAGCTCTAAATATTTCATATTTGTCGCTATATTTGAAAACAATAAGTATCTAAACAGCAAAAATTCTACACATAACAATATTTAATGAACTTATTTTTTTTTCATAAGTTTCTAAATTTTTTCCCAGATTTTTTTAACAGTAATTTTTTGTAAGTGTATTTATTTGGAATACAAGCGTTTTCATTAAATAATGGAATAAATAAAAAAAATAACATAAATTTTAAAATGCAATCATAATTATAGGTTAAATTATGGAAAGGACTCTGATTTATCTTTAAAAAAAAAGAGAAAAAGACCAGGAAATACAAAATATTTAGTACACACAGTAAAAATTTCCTCCTCAATTTATACATTCCACTCTCCATAAAAAAATAGTAAAAAAAATTGGCAGTTATAAAGACTGCCGATAGAAGTGAAAACTTAGAACTTTTAGTATTAAAATTTGAAATTTCATAATGTTTGAATTAAAATTATCAACATATATCTGGTTTTCACATCTATTGACACTCCGAGAAACTACTAAATGCATGTTTATATGGTTTTTTATTATTCAAATATATTACGGGCTGTGCAAGATCATGACAAAATACAAATACAATTCAATTGAAATAACAATTAATGTACAATCCTATTATTTATGTATTTGTGTATTTATGTATTTGTATTTACTTAAATTTCAGTGTACTTGATTTTTAACATTATTTTAATTGTTTGCATCGTCATCATTAATTTCAACAATACTTAGACTTTTTGTACTTTCAATTATTTCATTTTGTTCTAAAAAAGATACAATAGGCTTATGTTAACTAAAGTAAGAAAGGAAAATGTTTGATTCAAATTTATCTAAGTATCGCGTTAAAACCGCATCGATCGTCGTTTTGTATTTTATAGTACTGAGTTTTTGATCATTGGACATATTTAAATTAAGTGTTTCATTTAGAAATTCAATTAGTGGTAGATTTTTATCATCTACAAAGTTAATATTGAAGTCTCCACTTAAAATCATCGTTACATTATCATATATATTTTTCGCCAAATCTTTTTTCGAGTATTTCAGAACTTTCTTTTGAAAAATCATCAAATTTTCGAATAAAAATTGTTGTATCTGTCTCATAGATTTTCGAGGCGAAATACGGACGACAACCATTAATATGTATTGCCCATTCTCGGAATTGCAACGAGCAATGCACAGTATATACACATTGAACTTTTCACTAAATCCAATCAATTTCACTTATAAGATATACACAGCACTATACGTCAGCTGTATAGCTACAGATTTACTGCTATAAGCATGTCGGTGACGCGAACGCACGAGATTTCACCCATCCAAAAAGTGTCTAAGGCGAACAGCACACTGCGCGTGCGCCAGTCAGAGCATGTCGGTGACGCGAACCCTTAAGATTTTCCCCTACCAAAAAGTGCCCAACGCCGCTAAAGAAGTTTTCACTTCAAAAAACACCATAAAAAATTAGTTCGAATGCATTGGGTTATTTTTTTCCTTTTTAGTCATAAAATCTAGATTAATCCGTTCTTAGGAACCATGAACTTGAATTTTTAAACTCATTTTTGATAGTACATGCACACTAGATTTTAAAATAAAGCTTCAGTAAGTAAAGATTCAATAAAAATATAAATTAACGAATCTAAAAATACAAAATTCTGCCTCTAGTGATGATATGGCGTAGGTAAAAACTAAATTAGACAGAGAGCAATTACTATTTGAAAATGAGAGTCACTTTCTATTTTAACTTATTGTAACTGTGTTTCTAGGATTGACATTCTTTGCTTGTGTTTACCCGAAACACTGATTCTCAACCTTTGTTGTTGTTGTTGTTGTTGTTGCGGTACACTTTCAACAATTTCATAATTTGGCGAAGCACAGAGTATAAAATATAATTAAAAGAATTGTACTTATCCATAATACACTATGTAAAAAAGTTTTTGATAATAATTTTCTAAGTTAAATAAAATAATACGTACGACAAAGACAGCAAAATGTTTATTGAGAAAAAAATTACTAATTAATTATTATAATACATTAAAGGAGAAATTAGATCTTAAAGATTTTTGATAATTTCGTTTACATTTGGTCGTAAAAATGATAATGCCACCCTCATTCAATCATGTACATTTAAAAGTCTCGATCTTTTTTTCATTTTATATTTGTGAATGCTGTAAATCTATTCTGCAAATAATATATAGAAAGCTGTACCAATAGTTTGAAGGATTTTTTTGGTTATTATGAGATGGTAGCCTCTAATTTTAATCCAAAATAAATTAATTGATTCTTCCGAATGTTTTAAAATTACACCTCGATTTTTACAGAGCGGAATTAGTTTTTCCTATTTAATCAATGTTATTTCAAATACAGATGTTTCCTTATACAAATGGATTATGAAACTAATAAAAAAATTTATATCCTTCGATATACGAAAAGATAAGTTAAGGGGACTCGGTGCATTTAAGAAAAAATTTTTAATTTAAGGATTTTCAAAATTTTTTTGGTTCCCTCCTATGTGTGTATACAGTGTAAACTTTTTTCAACATTTCATAAAAAGCTAGCCGTTTAATTTTTTAAGGAAAAAACTTAAAATTTGTGTAGTGAGTTTAAAATGCTACTCCTCCTACAAAAATTTACGTACACGCATGAAATTTGATTTACAAGTACGTCAAACTATGCGTAACAAAAGTTAGTATGGGTTTTGCGATAACATGATTGGCATTCGTACAATACTTCTTTTTATGAATGCTTATTGAAAATTCCTTAAAAAATATACAAATTCTGAGTTCAATTATTTTTTAAAAAATAAGTATTGCTTTGATTCAAAAATGCATACGAACTTTTGTTGCATGTACTATTTAGCAATAGGTAAAAAATTCAAAGTATTAGACACAATCGAAAAAAATCCTTGGCATTTTAAATAAAGACAAACTAGTTATTTTATCTTTCTGAGATAGGTAAGTTTAAAGTTTTGATTTGCTATAGGGATGTGAATAAAAAACGAACGTAACAGTTATCATAATTCTGTGTTTTTTAAGTTTAGAGCTTTCAAATTCTGTCAGATTATAGAAAAGTATATAAAGAATAATATAAGCTAACAAAAAATTAAATTTGATCTTTTGACCGATTTTTGTCAATTGAATATTGTACTGTGTCCCCTTAAATGTACCACGAATACTCTTAGTTTATTTTTTATAAAACGGCCGAATGATTCGATAACGAGTTTGATTTTTTTCTCTCAGTTAAAAAAAAAATTGGTGGCACTTTTCAAAAATTTGGAGGCATACAGAAGTGCCGCGACACAGAGGTTGAAAATCACTGGCCCAAAACGTACCAAAGGAAACATGCTTTCACAGCAGCCTCATAGAAAGCGAAAAGAAGGCCCCAAATGTTATGGAAAAGGGGATTACTAGGAGACCAGCATAGAAGTACACCCAACTTTTTTTTTAACATTTTACATGATTTTGAAATAACACGGTACACGAATTATACGATTTTTTTTTTACACAAATTTTTGTTCTAGCACGAATTTTTAGAAAGTTGGGTATTCGTGCCCTTAGGATGAGGATGATTTGATCGAATTTAGGACAGTTTATGATAATAAAGAAATCAATAATGATGAGGTCGAAGGGGAAGTTCAGCTATTAACAGCTGGTTTAATTCGCGAGAGCTTGAAATTTGCTACAATTTGCCCAATATGTATAAATACAGTTCCACTAAAAAGGATATCTTGCTTAAAAAAGGGCCCCGAATTAAACTTGATAGAGGGCCCACTCAAAACTAGCTACACCAGTGTGCTGTATGTACTTATTGATTAAATTTTCACTTCATCACGCGTTTTAGTTTATTATTATTATTTTTAAATAAAAATGGTTTGGTGTTTTGTTTTACAAATATTTAGTACGGATTTTATTATTACTTTTTTTGCACGGTTTTTTGGGGAAATATTTAGAGATTTTTCAACTTACACGATTTTTTAAAATTGAGAAACCGATCCCCAAATTTACCAGAAGTCGCATATATTGCTTTACACGGTTTTCTAAGGAGCGTATCTATCGTGTAGAAAAAGAGTTGGGTGTGTACTATTCCAAATTATTCCTTAATTCTGTAATTATTTCTGACTCCAGCCTCTGTATGTTCGTTAATTTGAAACCCATCTACACACACACACAAAAAAAAAACATCTTTGGGCGGAAGAGATGCTACCGTATTCCGCCCTTGTTCGTAACCTACAGCCTACCAGCGGACGCTCCGGTTGCGGGACAAAATTTGCGAGAATTTTTCGACTGTTCGGGTTATGAAACGGTCAAATATAGAGTTATTGCTGTAAATGATTTTTTTTCAATTCCTACTATCAGTTCACACTCTCCTCAAATAATTTATATGCCTTGTTCAAATTTTCAATCGTTAATAAAATACTTTTTATTCATCCACTCAAGTTCAAATACATTTTTTTAAACTTATAGAGAATGATACTAGATGTTAATACAGTTTTTAGCACGTTTTTCACGTAGTGGAACTAAAGCGTTATTAGGGCGCAAATTTCGTCTTCGTCTTCGTTCCATATTTTGTCGTGCCTTTTTCTCAGCCAATAAGCAACCAATTCACCTCGGGTTTTCGGTATTGGGTCGCATTTGTACCCTAGATGAGCCAAATCATATTTAAATTTAATAATTTTTAAATTTAAAAAAAAAAATTTTAAGTACAGTTCTATTTTCTGTTAGTAAAAAGTTCATTAGTTTCATTATTGTAAAATACAACATGTGAAAAACGCGCTAAAATTACTTGGCCATGCCAATGATTAATATCTTGTTTTTTAAATTATTAATTCATTAATTATATAAATTGAGTTGAGAGAAAAAAAAAGAAAATTGCAATGAAATTAGCTTTCTATTTTGCCACTTAATATTCTGATTCTGTCATATGTAAATACATGAATATATATAATTGTAATTATTTAATAAAAAGTATCTAAAATTATTAAAAAAAATTTTGCTGACCTAAGTAGGAATTGACTTTCAAAAAAATTTTATAATACTTACTTAAAAACATTTTGGATTCTACGAAAATTTTCTCCAAAGACTACCAAAATTTTGTGATAAATAACAGATTAATTTTTTTACAAGATAAATACTAAATACTTTTCTAAGATTTATTCATGTAAGTATCACATTGGATTTCTTTTAGAAAAATTAGTTGTTGTCCGATTTGGACCTTTCATAAACTTTTATATATCAATAAACCAGTAGCGCATACAACAATTTTTCAAGGGGGCGGGGGGGGGGGGTCCATGGTCTGAAATCCCCCAACTCGTATCATACCACAAGACAACACTAATTGATTCTTCTGATTTTGTCGATTTTGTTAACAAAAAAAGTAAAAAATAAGTTATTGAATTAATAATTAGCATTAATTAATAAAATAAATTGTTAATATAAGTACTTATAATTAAATTTTACGTTATATATATATATATATATATATAGTATTACCATCAATCGAAAAAAAACTCAAAGGCTTTCGGGGGGAGTCCGTAACCCTAGGACCCCCCCCCCCTTCTATGTGTGCACCACTGCAATAAACACTTCTTAAATTTGAGAATACTGACAAATTTTACTTATATATTTTTTAAAATGGTCAGGAAAAGATTGTTCATATTGAATGAGTTACAATGTCTTTTTACAATGTATTTATTAACTCGCTTTCTTGTCTGTCCGGGTGGAATTTTGTAATTGATATTAAACTAACTTCCCGATGAGCTACGATACTTGAAATTTAAGCCATAGAGCTCAGAATTGGATGATAATGCATGAAAATGTGAAGAAAGAAGTTTTAGTCTCGAACCCGGGCCCCCGAAGAAGCGGGTCCCAATTTCGACAGGGGCCCTGTAACTCCGAAACTTACACGAATTTACGCAAACAAAGACCACCTGTCGATAGTACGGGTCAAGTTGCGTCTACGTATTCAATTTCATGGCTCTGGGGTCAAAAAGGCTCCCCCCCCCACATAATACCATGTTTTTATTAACTCGCTTTCTTGTATGTCTCTCGGGGTGGAATTTTGTAATTGATTTTAAATTAACATTTTAATTAAGATTATAAATCTATATAAGGCGATGATTCTTAAACTGTGGTCCGCGGACTCCCGGGAATTCCCAACTCTTTTCGAGGAGTCAGTGAAGATCTCTGTGAATGTTATATTTGTAACCAGAAACCGTCTGTAAAGCTTAGAACCAGTATTGAGTCTACGGATTTCAAATATAATACCTAATATAACAGCACTTCTATAAGAAATGCAGCAAAATCCTTCTCATTAAAATTTTTAACTTATGGAGTTAAATACATTATATTTATTTATTTAAAATTAGTATTTTGTAATATTTTTCATAAATTTAGATGTTTACTGAATTTATTCTTAAAAGAAAGAAAGAAGTGTTAAAAAAGTCTGTATTAATAGCAGATGTAGTCTTATGATTACTGAGGAACATTTAAGGCATTCAACTACTTGCGACAACTTTTTTTTAAAAAAATGGAGATATGGAGATTTTTTTGTGGTTTTTAGATTTATTAAGTGCATTTTAAGAAAAATATGCTTAAATAAGGAGAGAATAAGAAATTATTATCACTAAAATGGGAAAAAATGGGCCAAAATTTACAAAAAATAACATAACCGGGGTTCATTCTGTACCAAAAGTTTATGAACCAATTTTCAATTTTTTGATTCTGATGTGTTGCTATGTTGTTCATTTTTGAAATGATTTTCAAGATAAGAGATATTTTAATTTTTTCAAAAACTAGAGCCCTTTTTCTTAGTTATTATATGAAATTGCTTAAAATAACAGTGATTATAATATTAACATAAGGAACTGTAAATTTTGTAATACAACAGTGATTGATTAATCTGAAGATTAAAACACTTTTACTTTCATACAGCACATGCACAAAAAACTTCAGTTAATTATTTTCAAAACTTTTTCAGCAATCGCTAACCCCGTTTAAGCATTTAAAAAACCCACAAATTTCGAGTAAAACACGCTTTAAAATATGACATCTTGCTTAAAGTAATGGCAGCTGCTTTTACTAAAACGCTTGTAGTTTTTGTTCTAGTGAACGGAAAATAATAAACTTGATATTTTTATAAAGCTAATATAAGATGGTCTATAAAATAAAGTTATAAAACAAAATTACCAATTTTTAGCAAAATTCCCTATTTTACGGTTGTTGGATACCTTAAATCAGTTAGTCATGTGTTGAGAATCAGGGAGGGGTATTCACGTTGTCAGGCTTATACATAAAGGAGGAGGGCCGCGGTATAAGAACCCCTGATGTAAGGTATGAGAAGGCAATGTGAAATTTAGTCTAATTAAAAGGTTTTTAACCCCTTCTAGATTTAGTTTTTCCTGGATTATAAACCAAACAATGTTAATTTTTTAATGTTTATTTTCAAACATTCTTATCTTTTTTAACATAACGGCACCATTCGCACAAAAAATATCATAAAAATTAATGTTAAAAAAAGCTATTTAAATAAATGAGTAATTTACCCGTAAAGTTGGCTTTCTGTATGGCAAAAACCATTAGATTTTGGAGTCAATTCACACTTGCTATAAATATAATGCTTAAAAAACCTGTCTTTTATCTTTAATTACTAATTTTATTTACATCTTTTGCATTTACATAAATGACTATGAATTTACTAATCAAAATTTGTTTGTAAATGGTAAATTGGAAAACACGGTACTACACATAATCCAACATCGCAATCTGGACAATGGAATCTTGTTTTTCCTTTTATCTTCTTCCCTTTACTGTCTCTCTTTGAGTAGCAAATCATACACTGTCGGGTTGGATTAGTTTTCTTTTCTATTGGGGGAAATGTAGTCAACAAAGTGTCTCCAGACAAGCGTGAAAGGGGTTGCTCAGCAGATGAACCTCCTCATTTTACAGAAAATTCATCCGAGTGGAACTTTTCAATTATTCGAAACCATAAAAAGCCCATAAGAAATAATTCAAGAAAGACCGGTTGCACAGTGTAAATTTCACAGTGCCCGAGGTACTCTCGGGTTGAGCCAGGCTGGTTCGTTTCGCCTGCCCGAACTCAGCTCGGGAAAAGCTAGGAAGGGGTTAAGTTACTGTAAATATTTTTCTATTTAATTTTAATTCTTTAATATTCACTGTTTAGCATAAAATCTCATTCTTAAGAAATTTTTATGAGCAGTTTTTTTTTAGAAAAATTGCATTGTTTAACCTGTTTAATTACCAATTACCAATAAAAAAAACATCTTTTCAACACATCCCTTTTTAGAATCAGAATTTAAGCATGCGTTTTCTTTTTATTTAAAATTCTTGAATTTTTTTTGTCAATTCGAAGACAAAGTTAAAAAAAGTGAAGTAGAAATATCAATATTTGTTCATTTATTGGTGAATTGTATTCATTTCCTGTTATTTTACAATTTAAAGAATTATTACCAATTATATACTACCAAGTTTTGTAATTCCAAATTTTTACTCCATATACTCAAGTATTTAGGGACTGAAATCCATTTATCATCATATATAATACATAATGTATTAATTACTATAAAAGGAAGAAGAAATTAAAAGTTTGGGGTGCAATGCCTTGGTGAAAATAAAGTGCACTTATAGAAATATCAATTTTTGAAATTAAAATTTATCAATCTCAATTAATTGTTCAAAGTTTCTAATTTCTTGATTATTTAATTCAGTTTATGGGAAATAAAGCAAAGCGATAAAGTTAGCATTAGCATTAGATAATTTGACATTATAATTGTAAAAATATTGTTGTATACTCCCTTGAAAGAAAAAAATCAACATATGTTGCTAAATACCTGGTAAGGAAACTAAAAATGTACTTCACGAAGAGAGATAAAGAAGTGCCTATTACGTGAAGAGCTAAATATTTCTGGTAATTTTAGAAAGAAAATAATTAAAGAAGGTAAGTTAAGTATAAAAACTATACAGAGTTCATGAGCTGTATATCAAAACAAAATTTCTATGAAGTAACGACTTTGGATAAATGAAAGTTCGTAAATAACAAGTAATATAAAAAAAATTAAGTCAATTCTTACTTAGATCAACAAAGAAAATTTTTATTTTACTTACTTTTTTATTAAATAGTTACAATTAATATAAATATGTATATACATATGACAGAATCACAATATTAAATGACAACATAGCAAGCGATTTTCCTTGCAATTTTCCATTTTCCTTTCTATATAGGGTGTTGGACTATTTTTTTTTTGTTCTCTCGTTTATTCATATTCATTATTAAATATAATTATTCTAATAAAATAGTATAGTAAAAAAGGAATCACTTTCTCAGAAAATAGGCAAATGCAGGCGGGATTAGAAGCCAAAGCGTTACCCATTGCGCTACAGTAGGAATGGGCATACTTTTCCAGGGTACGGGCTACTTCTAATTTTTTCAAGGTGTTGTGGTCCGCTCGGTATCAGTAGCATACACAAAGGGGGGGGGGAGGCTAAACGGGTCCGGAGTTTCCTCCATAGCCCATGGTTTTCTTCCGATCGATTATAATCCCTTGTATATAGTACATAAAATTCAATAAAGAATTTGTATTAATTAATGTTTTCATTAATTAATGTTAATTATTTATTCAGTAATTTAATTCTTACTGTTCCCGACAATCTAAAAATGAAAAAAAATTATGATTTGCTACGTATGGATTAGGATATAAGAATGGTAGACATTCAACCCTGGTCCGCCACGCCCCCTTTGAAAAATTAACGAGTGAGCCTACTTCCCAGTGTTGTAGGTGCGGTGAGGTAAGGAAAAAGTCAACAGTATTTATAACTTAATGATAAATACGGAATGTGTGCTTCCTACATAAATAAAATTAAAAAACTCACTTTTTCGATACCGCGTTTAAAGCAAAACACAAAATACAAACATAATACTAATAGCCACAAATATAATAATATCTAATGATGCATTCGTTTTTGGAAAAATTCAAAATACATTAAAAAATAAAACACTTTCATCAAAAGTTGTTAAAGCAGACTGTCTTGAATATTTCTGTATATAATTACTAAATGCTAATCTTCAGGCGGTCACCCTTAATTGTCTTAGCGGTCCACCGGTCGATCGTGATCAACCTAATGCCCACACCGGAGCTACAGGGACACAACGATTTTCCTTTCTATGTATGCTGTTGGACTGTTATTTTTTTTGTTACTATTTATTCATTTTTAATTTAATTAATGAATTAATATTTGAAAAAACTGTATTAACATCAAAAGTGTCATCCACTACAAGTTTTAAAAAGTGTATTTAAAATTTAATTGACGAAAATAGAAAGCATTTTATGAACTATTGAAAATTTTAACAAGATAAATAAATAAATATATATAGGGGGGGGAGGGAACTAAAATAGAGAAAGAATTGAAAACTAAAATAAAATGCACATTACCTTTTATTTTAATCACCAGAATTGTTTCATAATTGCTCAGTGAAAAAAACATCAACTACACTTCAACAATTTTTAACTAAATATCGTCTACCTTTCATGTATTAAAAATTTCTTACTCGAATTGCTTTCCAAGTGTCCGCTATAGGTATCGTAGGAAAATAAACATGAATGAACTAAAGCAGTAGCTTAGAAGCGTCATTAAATAAATAAACAAACATTAAAAATTAACAATTGATAATTAGCTTCTCTGGGCAATACATCCGCCGGTTGCAATTATTGCACCCTGTTGACTTTTTTATTTAGTTGGGCTCGAAGACGACTCGTGCTGCGGCGGAAGAACCGTCATATCTTTCTCTAAGGTCTTAATTATTGGCCAGCGTCCAGGAAATAAAGAAGTTGAGAGGGGAAATTGAAATCGGGTCGAGTAGAAACGTCTTGTGGTAATCATTCAAATCGGGAAGAACGAATTTTCAATGCGTTTAAGTGGTTTTAAAGGGGGTTTAAATGAAAGGGGGATGAGAAATCTTTAACAAAGAAGGGGAGGGGTGAATAAAGAAAAATTTGATGTTAGATTGTATGCAATTTAGAGCTGGAAGCAATGTCATGCGGATTCATTATCAGTGACTGGACAGCTTTGATAAGATGTTAGTCAATTGCATGACGGCACATTACTTGAGAAAAAGTTAGCTTTATATAATGACAATTAATAACTAAAGTGGACAAAGTCGCTATTTCGCACTCTGATTTTGCCTGCCAAGATAACAAAATATATTCTTTCACTCGCAGTGAAGAAATACTGTACAGACTTTTCTTTTCATAATTCTTTGCAACAATTTATTTCAAACGTAATATCAGAAGTATTCCACACATCAACCACAAATAAATTTAATTAATAGTTTGTAATAATTAATATACAAATACTCCGATTGAAACAGCAACAGAACTTATCAATATTAATGAAATACTTCAAGTAATCAAGGTAAAGCGTTTTAAAAACAGGGGCAGTATTTTTTTTAAATCTCTCCCAAGAATTTAATATTTAATTTTACTTCGGTTATAACTCAAAAATATACAAGTGAAATTTTTCCTTATTACAGCTTTCATTTTAAAGAAATGTTAACAGAGAAATAATTTTAAGTTGAGAACAAATAAATGGTAAAATAATAATGCTAATGCATTATTAAAGCAAACTCGTCATCTTTTTTTTAAAAAAAAGTTAATGGTGAGAAAAAATGAACCGGTAAAAAATGTATATAGCCTAGGCAGTATAATTTATAAATTCTGAAGAAACATTCACAAAATACTAATTAGAAAATTGTATGTGTCGAAAGAAAAATGAAATTTTCAAAGTAATTAATAAGAAAGCATTTTTAAATGGGTTTCTGTAACAGTGAAATTTTTTACCATGCTCGAGGTTTTTTTATGAAATTAATACCAAATAAAAGATATAATCGCTTACGATGTCAATAAAATCTCTGAAATAACTAATAACAGATTTAGGCTTAGGCCCGCGATGCTCAGGCCAAAGGCGGGACATTTTTAAGGGTGACGAAATTTTCGAGGTGGCTAAAATTTGAAATCGATTTTATTTTTTATCAACTGATGACCGAATTTTAAAGCTCCTTTTCTTGCTTTGACAACTTCAAGATATTAATATTAAAAGGGAAGAAATATTTTTTAAAATAACTAACCGTAAAGTAGTAAAATTTAAAATATCTATCAAAAATGCACTAAAGAAATTTTCGTTAAGCATAGCATTTATCTCTATTGACATTAGATTTTTCAAAAAATTTGCTTAAAAAATCTAAATGTAGCATTTGTTTGCTCATCGTTATATTAATCACCATATTTAATTCGAATCCATTATTACAATTCATGTTATTGTTATTATTATTATTAGTATATAAGGGCGCCAAATTAACTTGTACCTAGGGTGCCATCGAAACTAAATCCGTCACGGAAAATACCAAAAAACAGTAAACTACATTGTTGTATTTACTAAATACATGAACAAATAATTTCAACTTATTCATAATTGTTTGTATATATAATCAAAGCATAACAAAACAAAACAAAAATCGAAGCATCCTAAGAGAAAGCCAGCGGTAAAATGTGAGGCAAATAAAACTCACCTACAGTCTTAAGTTAGATCCCACCGGGGGTGCTAATTGAGTTTCTTCTTTGATAGAAAATGTGTGAATGAATGACCCCGAGGATCTCGGTGAGATGCTTTAATCGGCGAGACAGAGATAAAGCGGATCGCTGGCTGAAACTTTATTGGAGTCGACGTTTTTTCCACACTTCCTTTTTTTTTGTGATGGAAATCCCCTTCGTACGATAAACTCTCTCCCTCCGGCTCGGTGCACTTACCTTCATCCCGTGATGCTGAATCACAGTCGGCAAGCAGCGGGCACGGGTGCCGAGAAACTCCGGCACTCGATGTAGGCTTAATGGAGAAGAAGAAAAGTTAAGTGTTATCACTTGAAGGGACTTGGTTCTTTTTATTTATGATTAAAATTGATTATCTAAATTAGAGAGAGGAAGTGAGTGCGTAAAAAGGAATAGTTTCGTTTCGGTAAGAGAGCGCGTATTTGTTTTACTACTATAGGGCGGTATTGCATCCTGTTTTGGAATAAACATAGTACAGAAACTCGTCATGTACTTGAATGGCATTTTTTTTGTCTTTTGATTACGAGGATAAATTGATAAATTTAGAGTTTTAGAGATTTTTTTGTTGCTTCCTGGTGTTAATTTTTTTTTGAAGCATTGGTGTTTTTTCTCTAATTGCTCTTTGTTTGGCTGCAGTAGGCGAATTTTCACGTCGCGTCGTCTGGCTGGGTTTTTTGTGAAGCGGTGATAATGCAATTGAATTTAATGAAGTCCTGACATTGTAGTGATGTGGAGTGAGTGAGTGATTATTCCCATTGCACTATTCAGCTATTTGAGGGCTTTTGGCGCCTGGCCGTGCAATTTTTAACCATTGTCAAGTCACGAGGACGACACCCAGCTGGTATTCCCTCTTCTAACTACCAAATAACGTGGTGTGGAAGTTTAGAGACTGAAGTAAAGACCCACCATGCAGAGGGATCCAATGCACGTAAAATATATCTAGGCTCAAACGTCCTCCCGTTGATATGTTGTGGAAGTTACGTGAGGGGTGTCAACTCAGGTGCCGTCCTTGTCACTTGACCATGGTTTGAAATTTGGAGGTCCGTCGCCAACAGCCCTCGTGCAGCTATATAGGGGGGCGTAAATTTTTCACTCATTCTTAGAGAATGGAGTTCTACTTCAGCTGCCGTACTTTTCACTGGAACATGATTCGAAATTATGAGGTCTGTTGCTATTAATTTATCTATTACTTCAAACTGTGACTGTAATAAGCAATCAATCAATCCTGATTTTAAAAAAAATTTAGAGATTTTGATCTTTATATATATATATGTCAGGTCTGGAAAGTTTAAACTCAAAATTAAGTAAATAATAGGTAGAAATAGAGCGAACTCTTTACTGTCGTGTAGGAATTTGAGGGTAAATAAGACTACTTAAAGGTAGATAGAGTGACTCCTCGCTGTGATGTTGTCTTTTGTTCCACACGATTACGCGCCAAAGGGCCGCCATGTTGGATTTAATATGTTTGAAGAATAATAAAGAAATTATTTTAGAGATGAGAGGAGATGCTCTCCTCATTTGACCAGCGGGCCTAGAACCTGTCATATAATTTTTTTTTTATTTCGTTAAAGAAAATGTAGATTTCCATTTCTTATCCCCCCTTTCCTTTGACGGCATTGCATATGGTAAAAAAAAGCAACAGATTTGTCGATATTTAACCAACGATTTTGTAATAAACGCATTATATTCAAGAAGTCACGCAGCAAACGAAGTACCGTGAATTTTAAAACCCTTTGGCCGTTACGAACGCGATGAGCGCGCGTTCATCTTATCGAAATGGACGCGCTGCACGTGTCCATCTGAATTTCGCACTATTTCTAACTACAAACGAGTGTATTGCGTTCTAAAGTAGATATTTCTTTTATAAATAGATATTAGGGCTAAAGTGAATGATAGAGATTCAAAAGCAATATTGCACGAGGATTAGTACTTCTTTTTTAGTTGAGTGAAATTGCATCATTTTCAGTTTTCGAAAGCTAAAGATGTTAAGTGACAACAACAATTTATATTATGTAAATATATATATATACCGCATTTACTTGAATCTAAATCGTACTATTTTTCCAGTGTTAATGCTGCTAAAAATCGGATGCGGCTTAGAATCGAAGTGAAAAATTTATTGAATGGGGGAAATTGAGTTTTCACCCCTTTTAAAAAGAAAAATGTAACCGTTTATTGTGGCCACTTGCATTGATGACTTATTCTATTCCGCAATATCCAGTCTATCCTAAACATCGTTGTCAGCTCGTATTTGGGAAATGTTTTTGTATACGCTTTCTTTTAATCACCTAAACATCAAAGATGTCGTTAATAGCATCAAGGCAAGTTCACTATGACGCAAGTATCAAAAGGGCAAGAATAGGCAATTTTATATGCAGGGAAAAAACCGGCCACTGAACATATCACACGTTTGTAACAAATATACGTCTACGGTTTACAAATGTTCAACAGTCTTTAATAATTCTTTCCATTTTTTTGTAATACATTCTTTCAAAAAATGTTGCACAACGAATGGATTCAGTGCCAGTTTACCTACAGGGCGCTTGAGGTAGGCGTCCAGGGGCCCGTAGAAGCCCAGGAGAGCCCGGATAATCTGAACTTAACCAGCTTTTCTGGTTATAAATCTCGATCCTCCAGTGCCAAGGGGGCCTGTAGATCTTCTGCTGCGAGGGCCCGAAATGGGTTTAAATCGGTACTGAATGGATTGGATGGCACGGAAGACGACACCTGGTGGGAAAATGGCGACGCTGGCCCAAATTCCGAAGTCGGTTGTGACAATGGGAGTGACGAATCTTTTTCGAAATATAATACTGACGGTTGGAGTTATAACAAGTTCATGTATGCATTTGAAAGTTTTTAATACCTAGAAAAATAAATTAATTAATAACTTTTTATTATTTCTCATTAATTTTTTTTTTAATTTCTTAAATATCGTATATTGATGACAATTTTATATATATATACACAATTTTTTATATTTTTTTTTCTCTCAAAAACGTATAGAGGATTCGGGGTGAGGTTTAGAATCGATGACAATTTTTTTTTACAAAAACATTTTGAGAACTTAGGGTGCGGTTTAGAATCAAGTAAGTACGGTATATGCATCCTTAAAAAAAGAAGTTTTATTTTTTGTTACTAATTATTTTGATTAACTAATTATTTATGGTATATTATTAATTATCATCTATGATTTACTTTTTTTGATTATCTAATTAAGGTTAAATAACAATCATTATACTCAACGTTACTGGGGGAAAAACCCGCTTTTTCCACAATGCGGGTTGTTTTTTTTAAAAAAAGCACTTCGTGGAGGAAGCGGAAAAAATCCCAACTATGGAGGAAGATCTCCTGACGGCGAAAAGTAAACAGCGTAAGGGTTAAACAATGTTATAATTGACAAAATACAGAAAATAACATATTAAGAATAATATATTGATTAATAAATAAAAACAAAAACACACTCGAAAATTTACAAAAACTTTAAAATTACAAAGCAAAAACTTATATATACTTTTTTTTCCTTAATACTACAAGAAATTAAACTTAGAGTACCTATTCACTCATATTTTTATCCACAATTTTCAGTCATTTTAATCGATACTAATGTGAAGAAATCTTAAAAAAGACTTATCGGTATGATAAAGGCGAACTATTATTACGTTGAACAGTTACTCTTCGTAAAATTTTAAAGCGATTTTTTTTCATGTGTGGAAGGATAAGAATGTGATAAGTTTACTTATCTTTTTGGACGAGTCCATTCGCGTTCCTCTTCCTTTAAACAACAGCTGTTGACAGAAACTTTTTTCCATCATAATTCACGTTCACTTCAATCGGGAGGCTCGGCTGTAACGGTGAAAATTCGTGTTTCATGTCCCATTAAGCATAAAAAGCACGAATCGGGGAATCAATAAAGTACGAGATAATATTTTCGTGTAAGAACTCGTATAATAAGATAAAAAATTTTATTCTACTTTTTGTGAAAAGAATATTTGAGGGGAGGTTTTTATGTCATTCTCCTTGATGATTATCTTATGTACAGATGAAGAAAAAAGTATTAAATGATATATAAAAAAAAACAAGTAATATAAAAAAAACTAAGTCAATTCCTACTTAGGCCAGCAAAGAAAATTTTTATTTTAGTTACTTTATATTAAGTGATTGCAATTAGTATAATTATGTATCTACCTATGACAGAATCACAATATTAAGTGGCAAAACAAAAAGTGATTTTCCCTTCTATATATGGTGTTGGACTATTATTTTAGTTTGTTACTATTTATTCATTCATAAATCACATTCTCAGAAATAAGGCCATCCCAGGTAGGATACAAAACCATGACCTGTGGATTAGAAGTCCAACGCGCTATCCATTGCGCTACAGGGACACAACGAGTCGTTTTTCTTTTTATATATGGTGCTGGACTATTCTTTTTGATTGTTACTATTTATTCATTAAAAAAATTTTATTCATGAATTATTATTTGAAAAAACTATATTAATATCAAGTTTTATCCACTACAAATTTTAAAAAATGTGTTTGAACTTGAGTGGATGAATAAAAAGTATTTTATTAACGATTCAAAATTTGTGAACAAGATATATATATAAATAAATAAATATAGGGAGAGTGTGAAGTAACAGTAGGAAATTGAAAAATGAATGTTTGTCTGTATGTCTCTTGTGCCTTCCTAAGACATTCACCTGATTGCGATAAAAGTTTGAGGAATGGTTGGACGCATGCCCGCAAAATTTCTGAGTTAGTAAAATTGACCCTTAAAGGGCATTGCGGGAGCTTAAGGGCGTTAGAGGTATATATTCCCGTTTTTGAACTATTGAACAGCAATTTTGAAATTTGGTGGGCATGTTCCCTTCCTGGAGTAGAGAAAAGAGGTTCAAGAGAAAGAGAGAAAAGAGCTTCATGTCGTAGCTACAAAAAGGGGGTTTGGTGGAAAATGAATCCTAAGGGGCGTTGCAAGGTTTTAAGTGGTGTTATAGATAAAAAAAATTCCCGTTTTTAAACTACTGGACCTTCAAACTTGAGATTAGGTAGGCTTGTTCCGTTTATAAAGTTAAAATTCGCACAAGGGGTTTTACAAAAATTTAACTCCAAGGGGTGCCGCGAAGGCGTAAGGGGCGTTATATATAAATTTTCCTGTTTTTGAAATATTAGACCACCTACATGCTAGAAATTTGGTATAGACCCGTTCCTTTCATGGAGTAGAGATCCGCTACAAAAAGTGTTTTGAGAATCGACCGAAAGGTCGTTGCGAGGGCTTAAGGGTTGTCAGACATAAATATTATCGCTTTTGAACTATTAGACGTACAGACTTAAAATTTTTTGGTATGTTCTTTTTTTTATATAGTCCGCTAGAACGCGGATTTTATGGAAATTGACTCTTATTGGGCGGGGGGGGGGGAGAATTGATGGGATTTATTTCTAAAAAAATTTTTGTTATCGAACTACTACTTAGTGAGGAAATTGTATGTATGTTACTGTTGATTTATGGAAATTTGACAAGAAAAGACTTCACGAAAATTGACCCCTATGGTGGAGAGGGAATCTTTTGCGGTGTACGGACAAAAAAATTAAAAAACGAGCCTTACAGTAATCGCATACGATGTGTAACATCTGACATGTTATCATGATAAATTCGCAACAGCAACTTAAATCCTGAAAAAAAAATGAATCGAGTAGATTGGAAATAATTTTCTATGGAATAATTATATTATCATTAATATAAAAATTTTGTTTAATTAACACAAGGAGTAATGCAATTTTTTATCAAAAATAATTATTCTTGTTCAATTTGGGGAAGAGCGGTAATGATAATTTATGGTAACTAAAATATGACACATATACTTGTGCTTTCAAATTATTTAAAAACCGTTGAAAAATAGCGTCAATAACAGTACCACTGTTAGTTATCCAAACATTTCGATTTGTGTTCATTTCAAGCTTGAGTTCATCATTCAAAAAAGCTGTGAGTGGCTCGGCTTCTAGCAAAATGAAGTTAACTTTAAAATCACCGCTCAAAATCATGGGAAGCGAGTGATAGTTTTTTTTAAAAAAAGAGCAGAACCACCTTCGGTATATGGTAAAAGTACAAAATGCAGGAAATCTTTAATTGTTTTAACCGCTTGATTCGGAGAAATGTATACGACCACCGATATCACTGTTTGTCTATTTTCAAATAAGCATTTTGCCGCACATGTGTCCCCAACATCTTGACTAACAATACCCAGTCCCCTTGTTTGACGATAAGTAATATCCATATGAGGAGCCACAACATGTGAGGTGTTCTGTTTGCGATAGATCGCAACACCAGCTGCTCTGTGGTCCGGTCATTTAAATTGTACGCAGCAATCGAAGTAAGGTATCGAAACACGTTCGTCATTGTCTAACTACGTCTCTGCCTAAAGGACTTAGCTTCTTCTATGATCCTAAAGTGAGAAAACAAAAACAAAGATCCCACGGCCTTGACCGCAGGGGGTGGGGGATGGGGGTGGAGCCCCTCCCGAATGAAGGAGAAAAAACAGAACTTCACTGAATCGTGCGTGCTTCCCCAACTTCCTGTTACGCATTTCCATCCCCTTTTCACGAAATCACTCCCACAAATCTCCAGCAATCGAGAGGAAAGATGTTACACATCAAAAATACCCCTTTTCGAACTACTAGACATACAGTAATGAAATCTGGTATGTATTTCACTGTTGTTGAATTTAACGTATCTTATAGAAATCTACTCTCAAAGGTAGTTGCTGAAGCTTATTGATAAAAAAAATTCCATTTTTGATGTATTAGGTTTAGACTTGAAATTTGGCAAGCCTGTTTTTTTTTTACTTAGTATAGATCCTCTAAAAATGTGTTTTGAGGAAATCCACTTGGGAGGGAGTTACGAGAGAGTAAAAGATAATTCTACTTCTATTTTAGAAATTATTAATTGGAAGTTCTGTCCTTTTTAAATCAAGAATTATAAGAATATTTTCCAATACAATCGAATTCAAGATATCAATAATTTATAATATATATAAACAGAATATATTCATATAACATCATGAAATACCCAGCGAAGCGGGGTAGATAATGGTTAGTATCAAATAATATGACCTAAGAATTAAATTTTTAGTTACGTATGGTACAAAACATTGTACGTAATGATTCTTTTAGTCGCCATGAATAACTTTTTTCTTGATTTAGTTAGTCAATCCTATTTTTAGAATCCTTGTTGGCCTAGAGAAGAATTAAGTAAAAAAAGCAGGAAAACACACATAAAAAATTGTAAGAAATTAACCCGATTTGTAGTACTCTTCATATCCCAATATGAGTGTATAATATCACATTTTTTTATTTTTTTAATTTTTCATTCTAGTATTTAAGAAGCTTATTATTAAATACATCATTAAATATTTTGAGTGGAACTCTCATCTCCTGATTTAACCACAGATTAAAGTTAATAAAAAAAAAATTTTTTTACCTTGCTATATGTAAAAAAAAACTTTTAGCAAAAAAGTTAACACAAAGGATTATTTAGAAAAAACATGCATTTTGAACAGGAAGGATATTTTTAAAAAAGAAAAAAAAGTAAATTTGTAGGTCTAGATATTTTTGAAAAAATTTTCACACGTAATTATCAATTGGTTTAAACTTAAAATTTTGATTCTCGAAAACTTATAATTATCTAAACATTTAAACTAAATTTCACCGACAAATAAATTACATTTTTAAGTCGTATAGGTCTTCTATTTTCACTAGAATAAATTTCAATGTAGGTTTTCCCTTCAATTTCATTTTTTGGTTTCAAAAACATTAAAAACGTTATTTAAACATTTCAAAACGTTATTTAAACGTTGTTTAAACGTTATTTAAACGTTTTGAAGAAATTATGTACCAATTGTATTGAAATTATAAAAAAAAAACTCAAACATAACAGTTATTTTTATCTAATTCAATACAAAAAATTCAAATTGTATTTAAGAAAATAATAAACATTTTTGTAGATTTTCAATGAGTCAATTATTCAAACTGGTACAAATCGTAATTATATTAGTATAGTGTTTTTGCCCCAGTTTTAATTTTATGCATTGCACTTTTCAATAAGATATTCACGATTACGAAATCCGTAAAAATACAAAATACATATTAAGAGAAAAATACATTATTCTTAGTAAAAATATTTTGTCAACTCGATATCTTATTTTAAAATATTTTCTTTTTGGAAAAAAGTCTGCATCATATGCATATATATAGAGCAAAATATTTATCTATTCAAGATTTAATTACAGTAAGATTCTCATTACCATGTAATATGATCAAAATTTTTAAATTGAATTTTATTTATGCAATGTTATTTCATGTATAGCAGCATTTTCATTCCATAATGATAAATTGATACGAACATCCTACATCAAAATTACATGAATTAATTTATTTTCAACTGGATTTTTTTTTTTTTTTTTGTAAAATTTTTTCGTGAATTTATAATTGATTTTGTTCCTCATCATTCACATAAAATAATATATAATCCAGTTTCCCTTTTCAAAAAAAAAAAAAATACCCCAAATAAAAAACAACTAAAAGTACACCTGTTACCTCATACTATAATCTCGCGACTTTGAGGAAAAAAAATTTCAAGAATATGAATTATTTTTAGAAAGATAGTTTACAAAAATCTTAAATCGTAAAGACCTTTCATTACATTTAAACAGAGTTAATATAAAAAGTTCACATCGTTTTCCTATTCAGTTTATCACTACTTTGTTCATAGTTATCTGATTATATTTCGAAATAATCTCTTATAGATAACTCCACGCAAATGAAAACTAAAGATAACCTACGAATTAAAAGATTAATAAGGATAACGCTTAAATTTTGACAAAATATCTTTTGATAGATAACATCTACAAGCTTTGATAATTCTACCAATAAATCAAATTAGAATTTGTTTCGATATTAAGGTCATCAAAATGCATCAGAAATACAAAAAACACACAACAACATATTATACATAGTTTTCATTCAAAATTAAGTAATAATTTTTAGTAATATATTTAGACATGTCCTTTTTGAGGTATTTAAAAAAGCATTATTTCCACGTTTTAGGGAGAAATGAATATGCCATTTCATCTTCATCTCTATAGTCCCTGACTCCTTTTCATACATCCAAGATACCTCCACAATTACTAGGCTACCAAAATGTCCTCTCCGACTTCCTCCATATGGTTTATCATCTTCCTTGATAGATCGCGCAGTGTATTTTTCTCGTAAGAAGTCAATAATCGTGGAACCCATCGTGCTGACACCTATGACACTTGCAGCTCTTCATGAATAATTTCCTACACACTGTCATAGCTAAGATTATAGTCTCATTCAGGACTATTTGGATGGTTTCTCTTTGACCTAATATAGTATAAATTCCTTTAATTTTTACATTGTGGTGGCATCGTCTCCAAGTGATGATTTTCCACTTCTTAGGGCCTCTTCGGGAAACATGTGACCAGTTTGAGAATTCCTTTTCCAATACACAGAAGTGTCATATTTCTATAAGCAGTCATAATTTAATAGCGGATTTGCCTTCCCAGTACCTTTCAAGTGAATGTACATGGACACTTCGGACCTCTTATCTTTTCGATAGGGCTCTCTGAAACCAAAAAAATCAGCATTAATAGCTGTAGTTTGCAACATTATTAAATAAGGGTCATTTAATATACAAAAAAAAATTTTTATTCAGATATCCCAATGGTTATTTCTTAGTAATAATTAAAACTTTGCTACACCTTTACTTATACTTCAGGTAATTATAAATTACTAAGAAAACGTTATGTGTGTACATTAAAGCTATCCATAGCTGACTGTTTCTTAAAAATTTGCTATAGAACTAATATGTAAAGGATTGCCCGTATCATCCCTTAGTGTGAAAGGGTCAGAAGGAATATTAGCCATAGTGAATACAAAATCTATTTATAAACAATTCTCATTTGCAACACTAATTCAACAACTCAAACTAAGAAATGCACCAATTAATAAATATGCGAAGCAATCACGTGGTATACGAGATACTTGGAGTAAATTGGATCTCTTACGTCGAAGTAATACACCTTCTAATTCAATTCGTTCTAATTTAAATTTAACTCTTAATTGACCCAATCGTCAATTTTAGAATTAATCAAATAAGTAACGAAGTTCTCTTGCCTAGATTCACGCTAATCAATCACTGCTATCCGCTTAAGCAGTCTAATCTCTTGATCTCAACTCGAAAGCTTAATCTTTACATACAAGTCTTAATGTGCATAATCACATCTTCTTCTTCGGAGGGAAGTTTTCAATAGAATAAATTTTAAAGACCCATTTTTCCCCCAAGAGGACTATTTTTAAGAAGAACACGAATAGACCCGTTACAAATATATATATGCAGAAAAATTCCTCGTATTGTTTACTTGGGGATTTACGTAAAATAATAATAAAATTGATGTTGGTCGGTGATTTATTTGTATGTCTAAATAAGTGTAAAGAAATTTGAATTAAAAGAGTTACAATTTTTTCGATTGTAAGGTGTTTCGAATATAGTTAAAATATTTCCTTCATATAATTTCTTACAGCATGTTTTCTTAGCTTACCGAATTCCTACCTGTTACGTCAATTCAATGCTTAATTTCTCCATTAATAAAGCTTCAATGTTTTAGTACTTCAATTGGGCTCCATTATATTTTTCGAGCACTGAACAAGTTGATATATTGTGTATAAAAATCACTCACAGAAGTAACATAAGACCTTCCGGCAACAAACCTAATAATTTTTTAATCTGTTTAAACGATGAGAGAGTGAGACCTGAGCTCTAATTAACTATTTTTTCTTCTAATTTTTTCCCATTTCTCTTATCAAATGTGTGGGAGTGGATGATAAGAACCTACATAAGCAGACAGTCAAAAATGAGAGAGAGAGAGAGAGAGAAATGCAATTTTGTTTCCGTACGAGACGACCTTGAAGAACTCACGTGAAAATGTGTAAACTTGGCATAAATTCAAAAAAAAAATCATGTGTCCTAAGTCCTAGAGTAGAAGAACTGAATGCATGTGATTGATGAATTTTTGATAAATCCACGTATCCTGTGAGTTCTTCAATATCGCTCAACGGAAACAAAAGCAAAAATGTATCTAAAATGTTTCACAGTTTTGACAAGTTGCTAACTTTTCTGACAAGAGAAAGTAGAAATAATTTGTTGAATTTTTTTTCTCGACCGAAAGAACTCAATACAAATTTAATTCGTTTTAACTCCTCTTTACAATTTTTTTTGTATGAAATGAATAGAGTAGTCCCAACCTTTCTGGAACTGGCACCCCCTTTTCTAGTGAATATTTCGATACCGCCCTCTCCCACTCTAGAGAAATAAAGAGCATAAATGCATGGTGAAAACAAAAGTTAAATTTTTAAAAATATTCTATTAATAATAGAATATATTTTTTAATTTAATTTTTTTCTAAGACCCCAATTTTTTTACTTGCGAATCTGAAATAACTATTACCACAAATATGTTTAAATATATTATAAATTTTAGTCATAGATAGGATATTGTTAGAATTGAAACGCTACTCTGTGTGTGAATTTCTCCTTCATTTAAAAGAGCGGAATAAAAGTTTTCGCTTTATTGTTATAAAGACAAACAGGGGTTTGACGATACGAAGTAATTAATTACAAACTATTGCTTTCAAAATAAATATAAATTGACAGTTTAAGCCTTTAAAGAATTACACGTAAATTTCTGGTTAACATATTTAATTATCTTTCTTGAATAATATGGATAATATGGTGAAATGCAATGGACTAAACATTATTCCTACTGCTCGCAAAGACACAATACGCGCATTATAGGAATTAAAATGCGCTACATCATTCAGTTTAATGTAGATCTGAATAATGTAATCTTCAAGTTTTCATCCACTTCCCGACTTATACCGAAATATGTGAATTTTCGTACATGTGACATAGAAAGTATTTAAATACATACAATTAACATTAAGTAAACAGTACTAAAGTTTACTTTAGAAAGAACATAATTCAGCGTATGTTTTTTTAATTCTTTTTTGGACTATATTTGTGGTTAATCTGCCCAAGCCCCTCCGTACCATATCAACACCCCATAATTTTCTCTGGGTCTTTTACTGCCCCCTGAAAGCCTCATACACCCACAAGGGGGCTTTATCGCCCACTTTGAGAACCTATGCTCTAGATCCGGGGTCGCCATTAAGTAGATCGCGATCGACCGATGGACCGCCTTCACTAGGACAATAATCGCTTCATCATACAAAGGTCAGTAAATACTGTATTTATTCGAGTCTAAACCACCTTCGATTCTAAGCCGCACCCCTAAATTCTCAACAAGATTTTGTGAAAATTGAAAAATAGTCTAAAATGCAATTTATCGATATCCAATTTTAAGAAATGAAAATAAATTTGAAAAGAAAATTAAAATAAGTGAATATAATTAGTTATTTAATCAGTATTAAAACTTTTAAAGAAATGCATGAAGCTGTATATATATAATTGCTCTCAATACCCCCTCCAACACATTTTTTCCTCTTTGATTCTAAGCCACGCCCGATTTTCAGTAGCATTAACATTGGGGGGAAAGTGCGGCTTAGATTCAAGTAAATGCGGTATTTTAAAAAATACGGACGAAAAAATATCGAATGATAAGAGCAAAATTTCGTTGAATAGAAAATGCCCTTCGCTATTTGGAGGCTATTTTACGAAGGAAAACGTAAAATGTTCCTGGTTCTGCAAAAAAGTTCGCAAAGAAGAGAAATTCATAAAATAGAGGTTCGTAAAATGTGGAGGTCCAACTGTATTGCATACTTTCTTTTAGCTCACTATACCTACACCACTGAGTGGACCGCAACACCTTGAAAAAATTAGAAGTAGCCCGTGTACTGGAAAAGTCTGCCCACCCCTGCTCTAGATTAACTCTTTGTCTACTACATTATGATTTACTGCAAATTTTTTCATGCAATATTTTTTTTTGAATCACTGCATTGAAAATTAGGGGCATACATAAATAAAATACTTAACTTAGGGAAATTTAATTCGTTAGAGCTAATTAATTAAATTATTACTTTAAAGTACCGTCAGTCCACAAAGGTCTCAAATATTCTCATTATACGAAAAGACCGAATGACTTTTTTCACGCAGTTTTAACTCTTAAAAATGCTCAATAACCAGAGAACACTAATATTTTACAGCACAAAATATTTATTTTTAAAGATTATTAAATTTTTTAAATTCATTTACTTTTTTTTACAATTAAACTTAATTTGATGATATTCAAATAAACAGTTTTTTTTCTCATTAATACACAGAAATTCATTACACATTGTGCATTTTGAGGGAAGTTTCGATTGAATGTTTTTATAAAGCACCACATCCTGGGGTAAGAAATGCTGTATTTTCTTAATATAAACTACTGCACCTTGAGTACAGTCTCTTTGTAGTCATCCTAAGAATCGAACGAAAATTCCTGCGGATAATTTTCTGGAACTTTTTAATCTGAAAAATCATCTGTTAGTACATCATTGATTTCAGATAATAAGTTCTGTAGTAAATCCTTCTCTTGAAGGCATAGTTTCTTTTTTCCAGACATTCTAAGAAAAGGAAATAATAATAATAATAGCACCTTGAAAATCTCCTATTATTGTTAAATCTCAGTTACACATAAAGAAATTAAAATTTTGCTAATTTTTGAAATAAGAATACTTATTTCATTTCATTGTGTGGCAAAAAAAAAAAAAAAAAACAAGCTCAGACTCAAACTTCAAAATTTTTTGAAAACATTAAAATAAAACAATAAAATAGCAAAATAAATAAGTTAAAGTATATCTGATTGGTTGCGGCAACTTTTTTTAAAAAATGGAGATTTGTAGATTTTTTTGTTGTTTTTAGAATTTTTAGTACATTTAAAGAAATATATGCTAAAATTAAAAACAGAAAAAGAAATTATTATAATTAAAATGGGAAAAAATGGGTAAAAATTGACAAAAACTAACACAAACGCGGTCCATTTTGTACCAAAGGTTTATGAACAAATTTTCAATTTTTCAATTCTGATGTGTTGCTATGCTATTCATTGTCAAAATGACCTTCAGGATAAAAGATATTTCAATTTTTACAAAAACTAGAGCACTTTATCTCAGTTACTATATGAAACTGCTTAAAAAAAACAGTGATTATATTCACATAAGGGACTGTGAAATTTGTAATAAAACAGTGATTGATAAATCTGAAGGTTAAATCACTTCTACTATTATACAGAACATACACAAAAAAATTCAGTTTATTATTCTCAAAACTCTTTAGCAATCTCTGACCCCGTTTGATTATTTTTAAAAAATCACATTTCGAGTAAAATTCGTTTTAAAGTGTGACATCTTGCTAAAAGTAATGACATCTGCTTTTATTAAAACACTTGTAGTTTTTGTTCTAGTAAACGGAAAAGAATAAACTTGGTATTTTTATAAAGCTTATAAGATGGCCTATAAAATAAAATCATAAGAAAAATTTGTGCATTTTTGGCAAAATTCACAATTTTAGGGTAGTCGGATACCTTAAGCTAAAAGAAATGCCAAAAAAAAAGCTTAAGTCCATTACTCTATAGTGATGACTCTACGACACAACAAAAACCAACAATAAGCATCACGAACGAAAAAAAAAACCTTTCTTGCTCCAACAGCCAGTGTGCTGTCGGCACTTATAAGTACCGCAAAGTTATCCGACTGTGAGATTAATTATATATGTTACCGGCAAAGTATAAAATCCGGCATTCTATACAATGCCTAAATCTAGCCGGCAATGTATGAAAGGATTCCTATTTCACACATTGCCTAGGCATTCTATAGAATGCCTAATGAGAAACCGGCAAAGTATGAAATATATCTCAGATTCATTTTGAATATTGTCAATTGGCTAGACAAAACTTTTAACGCGTGTCTCAGGCTCAGAATCTGTTAGTTGTACATTGCTGTTTGTTCAGAAATATCAAAATACTCAATTTTACTTAAACTTGTTCAACAAAAAATTGCTTTTTTCCTGTGCTACCTGAAAATAGAGATGCAAGCCATAATGTTGGAGAACGAGTCATGGTCTATAGCAGGAATCGGCAACCTATGTCACACGTGCCACATGTGGCACGCGGTACAATTCTCTGTGGCACTTTGCACTACTCAACAGATTTGTAAATTTTTGAATTGTTTCAAAAATGCTCTACTGTGTGGTTCGCTGAATCATGTTGGTTAGGTTGATTTGACACGCAACAGCTAAAGGGTTGCTGACCCATGGTCCATAGACATGAAACAACTATTCAACGGCTAGTTACCCCCCAAAAAAGGTTTTTTCTTATCTGAAGTTACTTACTGGAAGTTAATAACTGCTATAAAAATGCTAAAATGACTACTAAGAAGGAACCCAGGGACTATTGGTTGTTGAATAGCTATGATGTGATGTTTGCGGAAAATAAACTCATTTAAATTGTCAAAGAAGGCGTCAGTATCATAAAACAATGGTCCCTAACCCTTGGTCCGTGGATCAAAGGGTATCAGGAAACTCAAGAAGCATTAAATTTTTTTCCATTATATTTACTGATGTGTATTTTCTTCGTGTTTGTGTGACTTTCCATGAAAATCACTTCATATTTTATGTAAAATCATTTTGCAATTATTTTTTGGTGCAACTGAGTTTTACTCTGAAGGTATGTTTAAATACATTTAAATTATATAAAATCAAACAATTTAAAATATACATAATCAACGTCCCACCCTCAGCGGGCCGTTATCAAAAAATTATCAAACATTGGCCGATCTGGAAGAGAAAACTTTTGGGAAGAACTGCTATACAGTATTAAGTCACGGATTCTTTTTTTTCCCTCAATGGGGCTGCATATTGGTATTTTTACCATTTTCAGACCTAGTACATTTACCAGGGGCTGGTATCTCTTTTTAGTGCGGCACCATATAGGCGATACCAATTGCCACCGGTAAGTTTGACACCAAGTTTGACGGTGGGAACTTGTTCTAGGAATTTAATTTGCCAAGAACAAAATTAAATTCCGGATTCTGGGGATGTGACAGAATTCTGAAAGAACTTTCAACCAAATACAAAGATGTTACACGTTATGATATTGAACTATACATCCACCTACGTGAAACTTGCCAGAAAAAAACAGAAATTATTTTTTAAAAAAGGTAATGTAGTACAAAACTTTGATTTTTTTTCCGAATGCCAATATATTGGCACTTGTAATGAGTGAGAAATAGGATGGTTTCTATCAACTTGGAACTTCTGAAGGAATTTTAATGCAAGTATATGCCAAATCACAATTTAACAACAATTTTTTTTAATGGCAGTCTCATTATTTTGTAAAAATAACATTTGTACTTTTAGGAATAATATTCTTATCATGACCTTCTTTCATACTTTGCCTAAATAGCTTTAGGCATTCTATAGAATGCCGGCGTTTCATACTTTGCCGGTAACATATAAACTTTTCTCTGAAAATAAGTAGTCAAATCATTTTCTAAGGTCTTCCTTAACATATAAAAAAATAAGACACTTCCCTTTTGACATTAACTACTTTTATGGAACAAAAGTGACAATCTTCGCAATCCGATCAAATTGTCAGATAAAAACGCAACTTCTGCTATAAAATTATTCACCTTCTCCGCTAAAATACTCATCATAGAACCCGTGCTGCCATATATCTTGAAAAAAAAATGGATTTAAAAGAATATTCTTGCTAAGTATTGTCAGAGTATTCGCAAAAATAGTTATTCTATGTAATTTTAAAGTGAGTGGTACTTACTTAAAATACCGTCGGTAGATAAAGAGTTAAAGTCTGGGAAGCATAGAGGTCAAGAAATAGGTCCTCCACGTCCCTGAATATGCATCATGGAGGTGATTACGCAACGGAATCGAAAAATATGCTTGTTCACCATCGCACATGAGCCACACTTTCTAGTTTGCAATGGCCGCTACTCTCTGCAGCAAATTCCGGAAAAGTGGGGAATTTGTCTACGTGCCGGTCTTTTTAATCTTACCACAGCACTCCAAATTCCCTCATTCCTTTTGCCACTCCCCTCGTCAGGCTCATCGCCCTCCCGACAGCTACTGTTATCGTGATTTTCACAGACTAAACTGGGTTTGTGTCTCCATGTTCTATGATCATTTGTCGTCCCCATGCTGCCCACTATCACTTCTCTGAATTTATCGATCGAATTCGGTAACACCCTGTATATACGTGTAAGGGACTGATTTACAAGAGAACAAATATTTAAATAAATAAAAAATAAATTATTTTGATCTTTCAACCAAAATGAACTCAAGAGAATTACAAATTTTACTTACAGGTTTAAATTCAACCCGTCGAACGAAAATACCTGCCTCTTACTCTTCATAAATCATCTATTTTACGAAACATTTTCAGATTTTTCTCGGGAGCCACATGCCTGAAAGAATAATAGTCGTTGAATAGATAACATCAAACGATTCCTCGCTGTTTCTTGCCACATAAACGTTGCAGTTTATATTTTTATCTCTTTTAATATCATTTGCCTGTAACAAAGTTTCATCTTTTTGTTCTTCTGCGGATAAAAAGTTTGAAAATAAATTTTAATAATCCTTCATCAAATCTAAATTTTTCACTCTCTCTCTCTCTCTCTCTCTTGTACAAAAGACTAGTCTCGAGCTTTGTATTCAACAATCCAACTTCTGATAAAACTGAAAAATCCTTCCGGGCTTCAAATTTTCCCTTTTGACATGGTTATTGAGATTCCAGCACAGGTGCCCTCCTAGTCACTTGATCCGGGCGAAAACCTACAAGATTCTTTGCTAAAAATTAATGTTGTTTTAGGAAGGAAAAAAAACACAATTTTCTTTAAAGATGTTAATTTTTAAAAGAATTTATATACTGTAATATTATGAATACTTTTATCTTTTTTATCTACCTCAAAAATTATTAAATTTTGAATAACTTTGTCACGGGTCTCTCTACTCTATCCGGATTTTTCTAACTAACAATTCTCTTTGGGGAAAAAATGGGTCTTTAAAATTTATTTTATTTAAAGCCTTCCTTCGAAGAAGACGTGAGTATGTAAATTAAGACTTGTATATAAAGATAAAACTTTCGAGTTAGAAAGGGAGAGGTTAGACTGCTACGGCTAACAGTGATAGATTAAACGTGAAGTGACACGTGGATACTTCGTAACTGATTATTGTAATATTAAAGTTGACGATTTCTCAATTAGGAATCAAATTAGATTAGGTCCCTAAGAATTAGAAGATGTTACCTAGACGTAAGTGATCTGTTTATTCAGAGTCTTCTGGTATCTCGTCTGCCTAGCTATTGTTTTCCATATTTAGTATTTGGGTGCGCCGGCCGGGTGGCGTGGTTGGTTTGTCGCTGGCCTTCTGCACCCAAGGTTGCGGGTTCGATCAGGGCCAAGTCGGTGGATTTTCGTGATGCAGAAAATCGACAGTGGCCATGTCGTATGATTATACGGCATGTAAAAGATCCCTAGAGTATCTGTTTGGCTTGGGCACTCTCGGCAAAATTAAATCCTAGCACATGTTCGCATCGTTAGAGCTCAGGTGCCTCCCTCTGTGGAGGAAACTGAGCGTCAAAATCACCTGCGGCGATTGTTATCCGCCTATATGGCGCCGCACTAAAGAGTGATACCAGCTCCTGGGGATGTACTAGGTCTGCAATGGTAAAAATACCAATCCGCAGCCCCATTGGATAAAAAAAAGTATTTGGGTGCATCTCTTAACTTAAAGTAATAAAATTTTTCTTGTTGTTCGTATCGGAAAATAAATTGAAGTTATATTGACTATGTCTAATTTTTTCCTTCCGATGCCCCTTCACACTAAAGGCTCATTCACACCAAGGCGTTCATGCGTCGTGATCAAAGTTGCGCTTAGAGATATTTTCGTCGATCGATTCACACCAAAGCTTTTTCGTACGCTCGCGGTGGATTTGCGCATTAGGTGACGCTGAAGGTAATTGTTGAAAATCGCGCTAAGTTGTTGATTTAGAATTGTAAAGTATGGATCGCAAGAGAAATGAATTTTTTGCAATTTTATTAGCCTTAAAAAAGGAGGAAAGGAAACAATGGTGGGTTCGACCCATTTTTCAAAAACGGCGATCAAAAGGAGCGTCTGTGTTAATAGAAGAGATGCGTTTGTCAGACACAGAGAGCTTTTTCAATTTTTTTCGAATGTCTCCGCAACTTTTCGATAAATTACTTTCAATAGTTGGGCCAATTATTTCTAAAAAGGATACAAATTATCGAGATAGTATTCAGCCAAAGGATAGATTGGCTTTAGCTCTGAGGTATGTTAAAGTTTCTTCACATGTGAGTTAATTCTGAAATTTTTGACGTTCTTATTTGTTAAGTCAACTTCAAAACTTAATGCTTTTTTTTAAAAAGAATTAAAATGTAGGAGATTTTGGCTTTTTCGTTAAATTTTAACATACATATAAACATTTTATTTTTTTTCCCTCCAAAACTTATTAAGTTGTTGTAAAATAGATCCCTATAGTTGTTTAGAACATCCTTAAGAACATTACAAAAAAAAAAAATTCTAGGTCCAAAAATAATTCTAAAAGCAGTACAATTTGAAAATTTTCTTTAAAAAAATTCGAATTTTTAAAATTGTGTGAATAATATGTGCAAAATTTCTTATTGTATCATTTTCTTGAATAGAAACATTAAATGAAATTCTAAAACATAATTTTTAAATACATAAATTAAAAAAACATTGTTCAAAAGGTGCCAAATCCCCTTGAAAATATTTGTATGTGATATTCAAATAAGAATATTTTATATTCAAAGCAACTTCTTATTTGCAGTATAAAAATTTTATAGAATTATAAAAATATTTAAACAAATTATGGATATTTGCAAATTAGTTAGGAGTTCGATATTTTGTATTGAATAGCTCTTTTTAATATGGTAAATACCTAAACTTAAGGTTTTTTTCTATTTTAGTAATACTAAGAAAGAAAAAGCTTATAAAAAAATAAATGTTGATTCTCCATTCTAAAAATTATCATGCTAATTTCTGTGTCTTTAAAAAATTTTTTTAGAATTATTTAATATTTAGAGTTTAATTATTTAGAATTTTAATGTTACCCTTTAAGTTATTATTATGACTTACTTGTATCTAAAAGTAGGGATATTTTATAATAGTATAAAAACTAGCCAAATGTGTGGAATTGTACTGTAATACTATTTTCATGAAGTTAGTTATTTTCATCCATTTGTGGGTATGTAATCTATTATTTAACATATACCTTCATTGAATTAGCTTCTTAAACTAATGAAATGAATTATTGAACCTCAATTCTGTTGATAAATATTTATAAGTCATTCTTATTATCATTGTATGTTTTAGGTACTTGGCAACTGGGGATTTGATGGCTAGTCTGTCATATTCATTTAGAATTGGTCGCTCAACCACAAGTACCATTGTAAGAGAAACTTGTGAAGCTATCAGTTCCTCACTACAGCCAATTGTTTTAGCAAAGCCAGATAGGAATATTTGGCTGGATATTGCTGAAGGATATCATGAGCAGTGGCAGTTTCCGAACTGTTTAGGGGCCATTGATGGAAAGCATGTCCTTATGCAGGTACTTTTTGTTCTATCCCCAGAATCTAATTATTTTATCATGGATAATTTATTCACATTTATAAATTTTATAAAGTTTAACTTTATATTCAAAACTATTTGTAATGTTTATCTTTAAAAAATTAAATAATGTGTTTAACATTTATTTACATATAAAAACATCCAACTACTTTTTTACAATTAGTCATGTTTTTCTCATTAAAATGTATACCATTAAAAGGCAGTTTTTATCTTTACCTTTTATTGATAAAATGAAGTAATAAATTCATATTTTTACTTTTCTGTAGGAGTTTTTGTATAGTTGCTTTATTAAAAATACGGTTTTCTTTTTTCAGGCACCACCAAAAAGTGGATCACGTTTCCACAATTACAAAGGGACCTTCAGCATCATATTAGCATGCGTTGATGCAAACTACAAGTTTGTACTTGTAGACATTGGAGCTGAAGGTCACAATAGTGATGGTGGAGTTTTCAAAAATTCCATTTTTGGTCAAAGCCTTGAAAAAGGCACATTAGATCTTCCTTGCCCAGTGGAAATACCAGGCACAACAAAGATGTTGCCTTTCCTTTTTATTGGGGATGAAGCTTTCCCTCTGAAAAGCAATTTGATGAGGCCATATCCTGGTGTTGCGTTGTCGAAAGACAAGGCAATTTTCAATTATCGTCTATCAAGGGCAAGGAGGTGCGTGGAAAATGCTTTCGGAATTATGGCATCTCGCTTTAGAATTTTCCGAAAGCCACTCGTGTCTAGCTTGGAAACAAGCACATTTACTGTCGCTGCAGCAGTTTGCCTACATAATTTTATCAAAAGTGCAGAAGAAGAAGTACCATCCTGTGAAAGAAGGTATTGCCCTTTGGATTTTACGGATAACATGTCACCTGATGGATATATAAATGATGGCAGGTGGCGAACTGAAGAGGCATTGGTGATTAATAGACTTAGCCGCACTGGTTCTAACATGTACAGCCGTCAAGCTGAAGAGACGAGAAGAACTTTGCAAAATTATTTCTGTCATGAGGGAGCGACAGCATGGCAAGATGCTCACATAGCCAAAAATGGCAAAAAGTAATGTTATTTATACTAATACTCAGTGGCATAGTTACCAATGGGCTAGGCAGTGCTCTGCACTGGATCCTGACCACCAAGCAAGACAAAATTGCAATAATTTCTCCCAAATTTAAGATATACATATAAAAGTTTGAAACATAACTATAATCATGGCAATTCAGTTGAAAAGAATTTTGAACTTGTAGGGAATTCCCCCAAATTCTTTCCGTTGTTTGTTTCGTGTTGCGAGTTTCACTTATTAAAAAGTTTATATTTTTAATTTTTCTATAAACTGTTACTTGAAAGTTCCCTGAAAAATCTCACCACACTTATTATTACATGTTACATAGCCTACATAAGAGGCAGTTCCTGCCTAGTTACATTCTATTTTTAATAACAAAGATTCATAGTAAGCTAGTTTCCTGTTTCAATATTTTGCAATCTTCTCGTATCTGCAATAGACTGATGTAATTTTGTCCCCCCCCCCTCCTCTGCAGAGGTTTCTTTTTTAAAAATATAATTATAATGTTTTATTGTATCTTCATGTTCATGCATATTTTTTGTATCATTTCCTGTCTATCTCAGAGGACTATTTTGTAGCTCTAAGCCAGTGATTCCCAAAGTGGTCTATGTAGACTCCCACGGGTCCATGTCAGTAAAAAAATAATTTAGGGGTCCATGGGGGTGTAAATGGGGGTCTACGATACTGGCTCTCATTAAACCAAATCGTGACTAATTTTTAAAGTTTGTATTCAAGTGTAAATCAGATTTTACTTTTTAAAAAACTTATTTACTAAATGTAATGAGGCTCATTTGCAGTTATATTGTATTAAAACAAGCATACATTTTATTAAAACAAGAACCATCATTTCACATACCCACAGTTTTTCTTGCCAGAATTAAGTTAAAAGAGTATATTACTTTCTCATTTTGTCACAGACAATCCACCAGGAAGATGTTTTAACCCACGTTCAGCATTTAAATGTAAATTTTGAAATTGCCAAGAAAGAGCATATAGTAAACAAAAAATATAGCTTTGTATATTTAAAATATTGAGAAATTTTTACTTAATAAAATCCATGCAAGAAAGGGTCCTCATTTTTTTTAGCACTAGGACCTTTGGTTTCCTAGCTATGCCACTGCTAATAGTATTAGTTTATGCACTCACTTCCAAAAGTTAAGCACGCAGAGGAAAATGCTGATGTCCGGAAGCCAATCAGGATTGAAGAGGATGCAATTCACTGCAGAGGTAGATGGAAGTATGCAAATATGTTAGGTAACAGCCAATCGTGCTTTCATGTCAAGAAATATGCAAAAAGAGCAATCTTATAAGAAACCAGCTTTATGAAGGGTTACAGAAGTTGATTGTAAGTGCTGATAGAAGGTGTTTAAAACTATCGTACAATTTGTTTTCAAGACATACATGTTTCTACGACTTCCAGAAAACGAATGGAAGATTCTGAGCCCTGGCGTGCTGTGGGGCACATTGAAGCAGGGCAGTCGATCACAGATGTTGATCTTTTCTTCAGCGTTCATCATTCTGTAATTTCACGTTTATGGAGCCAATTCCAAACCACACAGACAGTTGTCCAAAGGCCCGTCCAAGGGTTACAACCCCCGTGAAAGATCGATATATTGCTATTGTAGCCAAGCGGAATCACAGAGCAACCTCCACATGTGTGACATCAATGGTTACAGCGTCCATTGGTAAGGCTGTATCTGCAGCTACTGTACGCCGAGGATTCCATATGAATGGACTGTATGCCTGGGTACCTCGAGTTTGTGTTCCTCTATCCGTCCAGTCAAGAGGAGCACGATTAAAGTGGTGCCGGGAATATAGCAATTGGACTGTGTCTGACTGGGGCAATGTCATGTTTACTGATGAGTCAAGAAGAATGGCGATTGCTTAATTCTGCGGTGGTTGACCACCTAATTGAAAGCCTGGCCAGAAGGTGTAAACTTGGCATATAGATGAGGGGGGAACACATACCCTATTAATGTCCTTTTTTTCATTTTATGCTGTTTATTTTCACTTTATACATAATTCTGTTTAAGTCTCCAGTATGACATCTGATAACTTACAAAAAGTTAATATTGTTTTGATTTCTGTATATAATTATTGATTTTGTTTTATGTATAAATATATATGCTACTTTACTGCCAAATTTTGTGTCAATCAAAGCAGTATTTGTTGATTTTTTTGCATTTCACATCTTCATGCTTAACTTTTGGAAGTGAGTGTATTTTATCTCTATTTTACTGTGCATTTCCCATTAGCTAACTTTAGTTTTGCATAATAATGTATTTTAGAATTATAAATTATTCATAGTTACCTTATAGAAAATAAAATATTTTATTCTTTTGGGTATATTTCTCATTTGAGTGAATTTTTTAAGTAGATTGCTGTCGTTATTTAAAATGTCATGAAATTTTTTACTAGAAAATGATAAATTATATTTCAAGCATAAAAGGGTTTTTAAATAGAAACTTTATTTGCCATAGAAAAAATGCATTCCTTTTGCTCGTGAATAGAGTGATATTAATTTGGAATGATTATGAACTATAAATTTTAGTGGCTTTTTTTTTTACAGTGATGATTTTAAATGAAATAAAACCTAACAGGTAATATCGCCTGGTCCTGAATGGGTAAAGTGACGCTAAACTGTCACCTGAAAACACAGTAAGAAAATACTTTTTACACAGATAGTTTCAGGTACATATAGTTATTATATGCATATCAATAACATTGACATATATAATTGTGAATTTTAATTTATATAAAGAATTTCATCACAATTTACTGAAGATATTTTTTATTCATTTGGAATACATAATTTGCTATGGATTCCAGTGCTTCATTTTTGGCTTCCGCTGGATATTTTTTAATGCTTTTAGAGCAAAACTCGAAGAGGTGATCTTCTGGGTCAGTTTCTCCTCCTATCTTCATCAATGCAGCATCGATCAACTCTTCTCTTGCTCTCTTTCTTTTTTTAGAATTCGGTGTTTGTCTTCTACTTGCTAAATAATAAAACATCTTATTATTTCCAAAATAATTTTTTAAAAGTAAATATATTTAGCCTTTTTAGTTTTCATTAAATAAAGGAAAGGGGCACATTTAACCACAATGAAATCCACACATCATGGTGCAAACTGTGGATAACCTTGAAGTTTTACCTGGCCCATTGTAAATTTTTAAACAGTTCAAGTGAAGATGTTTATATATATACATCTGCAAAACAGGGCAACCACATATGAATATGAATAAAATTGTTGTGAAATGCTTTACATTTACATAAATTGGGGGGTGGGGTGCAGTTGTACCTTTATTCAATGCATTAGTATTAAAAAATTTTCAAAATATACGAACTTTAAAATACAAATATTTTTTTTTAAAAAATTCTAATTTCAAACATGTTTTGAAAAATAAACATACTTATAGGGGTAGGCTGGGATGTTTCAGGCAAATTAAAACTGTCCTCCTCTTAAACAATTTCTGCCTCTTGAACAATTCCTGTCTCTTCCTCAAACTGTATTCTTTTCTCAATGCAAGGAACAATTATTGGCATGGTTATTGTTCCGATTATGTTTGACCAAGTACTTCAAAATAATAAAAAGCTAAATTATCATTCTAACATAAAAGAATTTATTCTAAAAATATCCAGACAGTCATAAGAATAGACATACCTTCCTTTTTGCATATAGGGATCCAGGAAACTCAGCATTTCTGAAAAAGGCCAAATCTTTTGCGCCTTTGCTTCGCTTCCACTTGGAAATGCTCTAACTTTTTCCTTACGATATCGATCCCTTAGGACCTTAAATCTGATTTTACACACATCACCTAAATAAAGAAAAATTTAAAAAAAATAGTTCTACATGTATTAACTCAATTGGACAATTAAATAATGTGAAAAAAGGAACTATGATCTAAATATAACCCCCATACAAAGTTTATCTCAAAATATTATTGTTTGTGTTGAATATGAGCACAAAATTAATATGCTCAACACAATTAGTCTAGACTAGTTTATCAATCTTTTTTTTTTCTGTAGGTACCCACCTGAATATAAAAAAAATGTGAAAGATATATTTTACAAAAAAAAAAATTTAGTGACCAATTTCATTAAATATCTGACCATTATGGATAACTAAAATTGAATATTTTTTCATTAGTTTACAGCAATGCAATCACATTAAAGAATGAGTAACTTAACAAATCTTTTGATTTTAAGAAAGCCAATTTGAATCTATGTCAATTACACCTGGGCAAAAAATACTAAATATAAAAGCAGGAAAAATAAATATCTTTTTTGAAGCAATTGCAAATACTGTTTTCAAAGCTACATGACCCATGCACTTTTAATTATTCATCAAAAATCCATGTGGCACATGGAATTAAGAAACACTGGTCTAAATGCGAGCTAAGAAATTATGATACGAAGTATAAAGTGGATTGCATTTTTAAGCATAAAATTGTAGTAATAACAAAATCTAAAATAGTACAAAATATTTTCATACTATAAATATAAAATACACTGTATTTAATACACATTTCAACTTTCTTGAATATATTAAAACATGCTACATAAATTACCCTAAAATATATGTTGTAAGTCTAGGAAGTATTTTTTAAAATAGTTACTTTTATTGCAAACACATATAAAAATTTTTTTTATGCTCTGTTTTTAAAAAAGTAATTTTTATTAAGAAACTTGGTTTTCGAAAAGTGCTTCAATGTTATCTATATATATAAAGGAGAAAAGCGACTGACTGACTGACTGGCTGACTGACTGACTAATCACGATATCTCTGGAACTATTCAACCTACAGACTTGAAATTTGGTAGACATGTTCCTTTGATAGAGTAGACATCAGCTAAGAAAGGATTTTCCGAAATTCGAAACGCAAGGGGGTTACGGGGGGTTAAGGGCTTTAATATTAATTGTTTTCATGTTTAAACTACTTGATGTACAATCTTGAAATTGGGTAAGCGGATTCCTTTCAGAGAGTAGAGATCCGCTACAAAATGAGTTTGGTGAAAATCGACCCCCAAGTGGCGTTGCAGGGGCTTGGGGGCGTTATAGATAGTTATTTCCATTTTTAAACTATTTGACGCACTGTCTTTAAATTTGATATATAGATTCCTTTCGTAGAATAATGATCAGTTACAAAACGGGTTTGTGAAAACAGACTTCTAAGTGGCGTTGCGGGGGATTAAGGGGCGTAAAAGATAAATATATCCGTTTTTAAACTACTTCACCTACCTGCTTGAAAATTGGTAGGTAAGTTTCTTTCCTGGAGTAAATATCCGCTACAAAATGGGTTTGGGAAAATTGACCCCAAGGGGAGTTGTGGGGGGGGGTTTAAGAGGCGTTATAAATTCCTATTTTAAGTTATTAGACGTACAGTCTTGATACTTAGTAAGCAGATTCCTCTCATAGGGTAGAGATACGCTAAAAATGAGTTTGCTGAAAATCGACCCCCAAGTGGCGTTGCAGGGGCTTAGGGGCGTTATAGATAATTATTTCCATTTTTAAACTATTTGACGCACTGTCTTTAAATTTGATTTATAGATTCCTTTCGTAGAATAATGATCAAATACAAAACGGTTTTGTGAAAACAGACTTCTAAGTGGCGTTGCGGGGGATTAAGGGCGTAATAGATAAATATATCCGTTTTTAAACTACTTCACCTACCTGCTTGAAAATTGGTAGGTAAGTTTCTTTCCTGGAGTAAATATCCGCTACAAAATGGGTTTTGGGAAAATTGACCCCCAAGGGGTGTTGCGGGGCGGGGGTTTAAGGGCGTTATAAATTCCTATTTTTAAGTTATAAGACGTACAATCTTGAAATTGGGTAAGCGGATTCCTTTCAGAGAGTAGAGATCCGCTTCAAAATGAGTTTGCTGAAAATCGACCCCCAAGTGGCGTTGCAGGTTCTTAGGGGCGTTATAGATAATTATTTTCATTTTTAAACTATTTGACGCACTATCTTTAAATTTGATATATAGATTCCTTTCGTAGAATAATGATCAGTTACAAAACGGGTTTTGTGAAAACAGACTTCTAAGTGGCGTTGCGGGGATTAAGGGGCGTAATAGATAAATATATCCGTTTTTAAACTACTTCACCTACCTGCTTGAAAATTGGTAGGTAAGTTTCTTTCCTGGAGTAAATATCCGCTACAAAATGGGTTTTGGGAAAATTGACCCCCAAGGGGTGTTGTGGGGCGGGGGTTTAAGGGCGTTATAAATTCCTATTTTTAATTTATTAGACGTACAGTCTTGATACTTAGTAAGCAGATTCCTCTCATAGGGTAGAGATACGCTAAAAATGGGTTTCGTGAAAATTGCCCCAAGTGGCGTTGAGGGACTTAAGAGGCGTTATAGATAATTATTTCCATCTTTAAACTATTAGACGCACAGTATTTATATTTGATAAAGAGATTTCTTTCATAGAGTAGAGATCAGCTATAAGAAAGTTTTGTGAAAACACACCTCTAAGTGGCGTTGCAGGGGAATAAGTGGCGTAAGAGATAAATATTTTTGTTTTTAAACTATTTGACCTACCTGCTTGAAAATTGGTAGGAATGTTTCTTTCATGGAGTAAATATCCGCTACAAAACGGGTTTGGAGAAAATTGACCCCCAAGGGGTTTTGCGGGGGTTAAGGGCAGATATAAATAATTATTTCGTTTTTTAAACTATTAGACTCACAGTCTTGAAATTTGGTTAGCAGATTCCTCTCATAGGATAGAAATACACTGCAAAATGTGTTTTGTGAAAATCGACCCCTAGGTGGTGTTGCGGGGGTTTAAGGGGCGTTATTGATAATTTTTTTGCATTTTTAATTAATTGGACGCACAGTCTTCAAATTTTGCTAAGCAGATTCCTTTCATAGAGTACAATTCCCCTACAAAATGGGTTTTGTGAAAACAGACCCAGAAGTGGCGTTGCGGGGGCTCAAGTGGCGTTATAGACAATTACCCCCATTTTTAAACTGTTAGACGTACAGTCTTGAAATTTGATAAGCAGATTACTTTCGTAAAGTAGAGAACCGCTACAAAATGGGTTTCGCGAATATCAACTACTAAGTTTAATTTCGGGAGATTAAGAGGCGTAATCGATAAATATTTCCATTTTTAAACTACTTGATCATCCTGCTTGAAAATTGGTAGGCATGTTCTTTTCATGAAATAGAGTTCCTCTAACAAAGAGTAAAATGAAAAGTGACCCTAAAGATGTTTGCGAGGGGTCAAGAGGAGTCACAGAAAAAAATTCCTGTTTTTAATTGTTAGACCCATATACTTTAAATTTGTTAAGCATGTTTCTTTTGTTGAATAGGGATCCACTAAGAATAAATTTTAAGCAAATCAAGTTCTGGGTGGTTGCAGGGGGTTACTGGGACGTATTGACAAAAAAAAATTACTTTTTTCGAGCTACAAGGACTATAATAATGAGATTTGGTGTGTATTTTTCTTTTGTTGAATTGAAATCCGCTAAGAGCGGTTATTTTGGAAAACGGCTCTCAACGGGATTACGGGGATATTTATAGTAAAACTTTTGCTTTTTTTCTGTTAGATTTAGACTTGAAATTTGGCTTGCATGTTCAATTTACGGAGTAGAGATCCACCGAAAATTGGTTTTGCGGGAATCCACTTGGTTTTTGAGTTACGAAAGAGCAAACATCATTCTATGCTTCAATTTTAGAGATTTTTAGAAAATACAAATTAGATGAGTTTTGCCCTTTTTTTTTATCAACAGGTGACAGTTACAGGTATAAGTATATTTTTCAATTCAATCGAATTCTTAATGCTAGGACTTAGATATCAATAATTTATACATATGTATAAGCAGTAAAAATTTATAAAACATCATGAAATACCCAGCGAAGCGGGCGGTAACAGCTAGTATATATATAAATGAAATGTGACTGTAGATAATTCCAATAAATCTAGACTTTGACAGTTTGTGTAAACACACACACACACACACACACACACACACACACACACACACACACACACACACACACACACACACACACACACACACACACACACACACACACACACACACACACACACACACACACACACACACACACACACACACACACACACACACACACGCACGCACGCACGCACGCACGCACGCACGCACACACACACACACACACACACCAGTTACTAAGCATAATGCAAGGGTAGGTGACGCTTGGTCACAAATTAATACTATTAATGAAGAAATTATATTAACACTACATTAAAATTTTTAATAAATAAAATATTTTTAATGGTCTTTACTTAACGTACCTATAACATTTTTGATCTACTTTAAATACTATATTATACATTCTTCTGTATGTGGTAAACGAAGTTCCATAAAAACATCTTATAGTTCAAGGCAGCGATACTCAACATGCGACCCCAGGGCTTTTCTGAATTTGACCTTTGCACAAGGAAATTCAATTATTTTTTCACATAACATATTTTTCGTTTTGTATATTTGGCTTTTTTAAGATCCGTACTTATTACTGTTATGAACCATTAAATTCTAAAATGATATTTCGTCCTGAAAAGAATTATTTGATTCAGTAAAATCAAACAAACAAAGAAAAGTATTTGAATAAATTTGAAACAAAAATGCACGAGCAAGTCTGAACTAGTTTTAAACAAACAATACTGATTTCAGTCTGGAGTCCAGTTGCTACCATCCTGAACTTGATAAATTAATGATTGAACTAAAAATAAATGGGCTTTGTGTCAAAAGAAAAAAAATCAAATTATCAAAGTACATGGCAGCTTTTTTATGACAGTAGAATGTAAACGATAGGCTAGGTCACAGATGAAAGGAAATCGAAGCTACCCTATAACTCGATAAAAAATGCATAAAACCGATTTTTTTGTGAGTGTTTGAAAGGAGTTTAATATAGTATAAAAACATAAAATCCACAAAAAATGAGAGAGTTTTAATATACTAAACAATTTTGCACATTTTAAATGTTTTTCTATTACAGCCCCGCATCCCCATAATTCCTAATGTTGTAGCCCGGGGATGAAAAGGTGAGTATCCCTGATTCAAGGGTTCGTGAGTAGAAAAAGTTGAAGACCCCTGTGCTAGGGTATGCTCATAGGTTAGTTAGTGTTGATTAAATAATGAAGAAATGCTATAAATTTCTTCCAAAAAAAATTTAGTTTCGGACCGTGTTTACACGAGGATGGGTCTGAACTGATATCTCGATCAAAACTTCCATATTACACAATCTGTTGTATTTGAGATCTTAGTCTATTCTATTTAATGTCTGGGATGAGTTTACTTTGTTTTAGTCAAAAGTTAGGGTATATTGTTGTTATTTGTGAACGTATTTCATATTATACTTGTAATAAATACACACATATAAAGTCTTAAATATATCTCAGCCAAATACTCATATATATATATATATATATATATATATATATATATTCGCGTAATCATCCAAACTTCACAGAGAACGATAATCAATTTTACATACACATTATAATTTTCTTTTCGAATCGTAGAGCCCCTGGGTATACCTAGTGGAACACCGCCATACATTGTCATGCACTTATACAAACGGTTTACCCGTAATGTATAAGTGTGCATGATTCGCAATCACACAACCTAGGCCAGTGAATCTCAACCCTTTTTTATTGTTGCGGTACACTTTACAATTTCAAATTTTGGTGGCACACAAACAATAAAATAAGTTTAAAAGAATTTTACTTATCTATATATACTATGTAAAACACTATATGATAATAATTTTGAACGTTAAATAAAATAATATGTACGAACAAGACGAAAAAAACGTTTATTGAGTAATTAATTGCAAATTAATTATAAGATTACATTTAATATGACGTTTGAGCTTGATGGTTTTGATAACTTAGTTTATATTTCGCAGTAAAAATGATAATGCATCTTTGATAATTTAAATGATAATGCAAAATGATAATTTAAATGTAGATGACTAAATGATCATTTGGTCATTTACATTTAAAAGTATCGATCTTTTTTTATATTTGTTAATGCTTAAAGTCCGAATTCATGTAAATAACATATAGCAATATTTTTAAAGCTTTTTTTGGCTATAATGAGATAATCGCCTCTAACTTTAATCCTAAATGACTTTTCCTAATCCTAAATGATAAATTGACTTTTCCGAATGTTTTGAAATTAAATATTGGTTATTACAGAACGAAATTAGTTTTCTTTCCTCATACAAAGTTAATTCACATGCAGATTGTATCCGTAATTACTCAAACCCAATCACATTTTTTTTATATCCATCTTTCTACGAAAGAATAAGTTAAATATACCACGAATACCCTTGGTTTATTTCTATAAAACGGCCGCTTGATTTTGATCTGGATTTTTTTTTTCAGAGTTTAATTAATAATTTTTTAAAAAAAATTTGGCAACATTCAAAAGTGTTGCGGCGCAGGGGTTGAGAGCCACTGACCTAGGCACAAACTTGCTGCGTGTTTCGACCAAAGGAGTAAGGATGGAAAACCTAGGACAGGGGTGGCGAACCTTAATGGATCAACGAGCCATTTTTTCTAAAGAAGTATTTAACGAGATATAGACGTGCCGTCGAATAATTTTGATTTGTGATTATTGGGAAAATAATAAAATGAAATACTAGCACAACACAAAGTTCTTTATTTACTTCGAAAAAACACCTTTTGTACGGTATAGTAATAAATATTTTAGTTATACGTGTATAATTCACATTTATGAAGAAACATTAGCGTGACTTCTGTTGCAGATTGGATGGCAAATAACTTATATTAGGATTGTAAGATGTTACTTTTAGTAAAATGCATGCTGAATTGGAGTCACCTGCCAAAAGGTTTCTAAGCAATTAATTATTTTTGCTGTGGTTCAATTTTGATGAAATGATTAATGATTTGATTCAAAATGCCGTTTTACAGTCGATGTTCTGCATACCACTATTCCAGAACACAAAACACACACCGCTTTGACGCCTTTACTAATAATGCCATATTTCTAGATTCACCGAATTAGAAATTCTCTGTTACACTTATTGCCTTGCCCTTTTTGTTCTTTTCAGAACTAGACATGTTAAATAACAGTTAAAAATCGTAAATACAACACAAATAAACTTTAAAATACAGTTGCGTCAATGAAATTGCTATACATGCGTAGACAACTTTGCTTCATAAGCAATTGTAGTCCATGATATAACTAGGGCAAGACAATAGCAAACGAGTGTAATTCCCACCGCTTCGCGACCGATCACTCGCGTTGTTCGTAAACTTCATTGTGAACTTAGTTATTTTGAAATTAAATGCAAACCATTTTAATCGCTGGCGTGCCCAAAACATTGTGTCGCGTGCCATTGATGGCGCGCGTGCACTGGTTCGCCATTCTTGGTCTCGCACTTGACACGGACGAAGACCATGGCATTATAATACATTTTTGCCATTGTTGCCATTGGGCATATATACTTTGAAACTTCCAGTTTTTCAGGGAATATATCCGGGAATAACATTTGATGATTATAATTATTCGAATCATGATATTATAGAGCCCGAGTTGAGAACGAAACCAGGCCCGGACCCAGTTCATATATGACTTAAAACGTCATTACCCATCGGCATGTTTATGGTGCCATTAGAATTTTTATCCGCGATTCGCATGGCAAGAATTAAAGACCTCAAGATTGTTTTCATTAAACTTTAAACGCGGTAATGTTGGCCCTTCCCTTTCCTCTTTACTTTCAAGATAACTCGAATTTCACTTATACATTTCCTTTTCACAAGCATACATTGTATCCTATTTCGTTTAGAAGAAGTATAACAAAAGAATTTGATAGAGTTTTTTCTGATAAAAAACACATTTCAACTTATTAACTTTTAACAACTGTCCCGCAAAAACATAGCAAATTTCGTTACATTACGTAATTTTTCCTGTCTAAATCGATTACCTTTTTTTTCTTGCATAAAATGTGTTCCATATCATGTTTAAGTTCATCCGAAAAATATATTAACAAAATAATTAAAGCTTCTGTAGTTATATACTTTTTCCCTTCCAATTTTCGAAAGTATTTTAAAATATTGTTTTAAATCTACGAAATAAACCATTAAAAAAAACCATAAAAACATTTTCGAAAACCCAATGTAGAAAGCAATTCTGCAGAAAAATTTATCTCTTTTAGCCTTTTTAGACGCATTCTATTGTACATTGCTCTAGTACATTGCTCTAGTACCTAGTACTTGCTCTAGTACTTTGCTCTAGTACAATGTTAAATCATTGGAATATATATAGCTTCAGTTCTTGAGCCAACACTGCTTAAAAAATAAATAACCAGAGTTAAAGAGTAAAAAACAAATCGAATTAAATATTAAAAAGGGGAAATAGTTTCCAAATAGAAAATAAAATAAAGATATGAAAGATCAAACGTAAAGCTCAAGTACTTCTAAACTTAATAATAACCAATACCATTATCCGGAGGAATTTAAAAATGATCACTGCAGATTATATTAGTTATAATGGAAGAAACTTTCCGCATAGTTTTTGAATTTTTTAAATACAAAAGAATATTTAAATTATAGAGAATGGGCAAGGCAGTATAAAACTCAAATAAGCTGTTCTGGACGTGTTAAAGTACGAAAATAAGTTGCATAAATCTTATTTATTGCATACTCGTTGGTGTACTGTGGTGAATTTTAGAATGGGCAGCTCAGGTTCGTCCTCGTTGCTTGACCGTGGTTCAAAATTGCGAGGTCTATCTCCAATAGCCTCGTGCTGCGTTATATTGAGACGCACTCACTTATTTTTCATTGTATATATTCAAATCTGAAATAATATAAGTATTTGTCAAATTTATTTCCAACTTGAATTTAAGGAATTAAAAATGTAAAAAAATATAATTTACAAAGAACTATATGGTTTATATTGTTTCTAATTTTTGTGTTCTTTTAATTATTTTAATAAATAATTAGATGAGTATTTTCAATTTTAGTTAATATAAAAGAATAACTATTGTTTGAAAATAGTTACCTATACATACAGATAAAATTAAAAATTAGAATTAATATAAGGAAAGCTTATTTTTTGAAACCTTTCAGAAATTAATCATGTTGTTGTTGTTGTTCCTAATGCCACCTGTCTGACGTAGTCAGATCGAGGCCCCATGAAATTCATCATGGCATCGGGCTATATTATACGCCTGTCGTTAGTTTGAGCACCATGCAGGTGATAGTACTATTTGGCTCGGTTCCACCCCAATTTTGAGGGAGAACACCCTGGGAGTGGACAGGGGCCTGTCACCACTCATCTCCTTCCACCAACCTCATGAGAGGACTTGCGGCTCGACGGCTATTTAGAGAGTACCCCCATGCCGCAAAGGCACCATACATTTACGAACATCTAGGCCTTCTCCGGGATTCGAACCCAGGCCCTACTACATAGCAATCAGCGTCTCTAAACACTATACCGGATGGGCGACAGAAATTAATCATCAATGGTCTTCAAACTGTGTTCCATGGAACCCAGGGGTTCCACGAGTCACTATAAAAAAATTAAAAAGAAACTCATAAATGTGCATGCAAAATGGATTCACCTTTTGTATTTGTGGAAAAACACCGACAACATACCAACAGATTCGATGTTAAAAGTAAAAGTTTAAACAAGACTAGATCCTAAATTTTCTGTTTTAAATTCTCTCATGCAAAATACACAGTATTTTTAATACAGTTATAAACATTTTAATGCCATTCAGAATAATGCGCATAAATGAAAAATATCTCTCAACATGAGTGACAACAAAAACAAAGTATAGAAACGAATGAAACTTAGAATATGCAATGTGATTGCAGTTATTCTCAATAAACCTAGTCTTCGACAGTTTGTGTGAAAAAATGCAAACGCATATACCAGTTACTAAACATAACGAATGGGTAAATGACATTTAGATTACATTTTAATATTATTAATGAGTAAATTATATTTAAAGCAGATTAGAATTTTTTAATAATAAATGCAATAATTTTTTGATCTATTATTGATACTTTAAATATTTTATAAGATATATTCTTCTAAGTATGTGTAAGGAGCAGGGTTCTACGAAAATACTTTCTAGTTCTAGGGGTTCCACGAAAACACCTCCTAGTTCTAGGGGTTCCGTGTGTTGAAAAAGTTTGAAGACCACTGCTACAAATCAATCATTATTATAATAATAAGCTTAGAGCATTGATTATCCAGCTTACTTCTTCTTAATGAACATGCGGCACCGTCTATTTCTGTGCGCACCAAATTCCAAAGTTCGACAGTCAAAAGATATAGATCATCCCATTTATAAGCTCACAATACTAATACAAATATTTAGATCGTCAGCATTTCACAGTTTGGACTGTTATCAGATTAACAACGATTATTAAAGCTAACTGGCTGATGAGCAAGGTCAAGAATATTTACGAAAATTCCAAACATTTATTTCAATTTAGGTTCCATATCTTTTTCTCAAAGTGTTTAAATGGTATAAATTAAATGTTCAATTGTCCCTAAATTTATTATGACTTAAAAAAAACCCTTATCTTTTCATCACCTGTCACCTAAGCAAAAGGAATTTAGTTTGAAGAAAGAAATTTTTTAGATTAAAATTTTCCCCCAGTATTCATGTATAAGCTATAATTCGTACTATTGATCCGTCCATCGTATTTATCATAAAATATATTCTAGGCATCATCTGTTTAAGTAAAAGGAAGAATTTCTGCGTGTATGATAGAAGTGGCAAAAGGCACAAGGAATTTAATACACTGAAATTATAAATGTGGATGGCATGTGCGTCTAAACTATCTTTTCTCAATTCGATTTAGATTCTTGAAAAATTTACTGTTGAAATGATTTTTGTAAATTTAGCAGCGTAGCTCTCGTAAGGTTAAGATTCTTGCATCATCTGTGAAATCCAGTTTTTTTCCTAAGAAAACTTATTTTTCCCCCCGGGTAAGTAAGCTATGGCAACTAGCTGATTTTTGACGGAATTTTGAAAGCAGCGCTAAAACACACGTCCATTTTCCGACTTTATGTTTTCAAACCGTTCCACATCCAGAAAATATATCAGTTTTGTACGCGACTGACCAGAGCGATGCTTTTTTCGTTGATTAAATGACTTAAATGCTAATATATGTTGTATTTTCTTCTTAACTAACCTAAATAACTATTTGTGGCCAATGTTTTTTTTTTTTTGTAAAAAAAAAACCCCTTTTAATAATTAGAAAAACAATAATATTAACCAAGGGTGTAGCAAACGCCGTATCAATGATGCGGGGCACCAACATTTGTAAGTAAAATATCGTAAGGGGCCCCCAAAAATACCTCTAAGAGATTTTTTCAGGGCCCATTCAGGACAAGCTACACCAATGATATAACTCTTTTACGAGGCTTTTTGGGAACTAAGTACCGTTTCGTTCTACTGCAACCGTAGCGGTAGTTTTGTAGTTCAACACTTTTACATAGGTTTCTCTGGTTTATTGTCAATCCAGTGAGGCTATTATAGCCGGGTTGTGTTGTTTTTACATGTATTAGAGAACATTCAAAATGTTTAAGACAATTGCCGATCCCGCCGACTGTGAAATGCGTTTTGTGTAATTCGTATTTTGAAGGCAGGGAATGCTAAGCCAGTTATAATTCAACGTCAACTCGTAGATATTTGTGGTGAAAATGTAATGAGTGATGAAATGGTAAGAAAGTGGATTCGACAATTCAATGACAGACAAACGACGACGTGAATGAATGACGACGATGTTAATGACGAAGCTGGGAGTGAGCGGCATTCTGTTGTTAATGATGGTTTGATTGAAAAAATGAATGAGAAATTTCATGAATACATAAAGTTCACAATAATATTGCTTTGTAATCAATTTCCTCGAATTTCAAAAACTGTTCACTGATGGCATCTTTCTCTAAAGAGGGTTACAGACAAGTTTGTTTCCTGATATGAAAAATGCCTGAACAGTGATGGTAACGATGTAGAAAAATAGTTTCTGACATGCTCTTTCATGTGAAAATAAATTTTGTTTCGAAAAAAGAATTTATATGCGAGTTTTTTCCCGGACGCGCCTCATAACAGGAAATTGATCAACTACAATATCACCGAATAAGTTCATGAATGTAATATTTTTCATCGATATTTACATGAAACCCATTTTTAAGTCTACTGTTCCGACACATGTAATTTCTATTATACATTACTAGTATTCTATTTCTTTGGGTTATTTCTGTGAAACTATGACAAATTCGATGACACAGACCTTGGAATATATAATTCCACAAATTCAATCTTTACTTTCGAATTTTCGCTTTTGGCGTAATGATTGAATGATTCATTTTTATCTGGTGGTGTTCTGATTTGTGCTTCTGAAGTGTTTGATGGTAAATTTATCACTAAAAATAAATGTGATTCATTTTTAAATTAGTCATCAATATCTGTATCCGAATCTATGAATCATTTTACTGACAAAATTACATTATAAGAAAACTTGAAAAACTTTTTGGTTCTTTTAATAGTATATGCGCTTTTAGTCTTAATTACATATTGTCACTAATAAATTACCTTGTAAATTGTTTCACATTTTTCTAAGTTTAGGTAATTTTTCGAATTGTTGTAACTTTTTTTCCGTTGGTTTAAAATATTTTATGGTCAGATATGGAATAAAATACTTTTTCTAGAATATAGCACAACCAAGAAAAGTTAAAAGATGATATTCGTCAGTTTTGAGTCAAGTTTAAATGACAATAGCCACAATTTAAAATTTTAAATTTATCAAACGAAGTGTTAGTTCCGAACAATATTATAATTTGGGAATTTATAAAGCAAAATTTTATCCTCACATATTGATACTTATTTATTCCTAAACACTCTTATTGTGAAAGCATTAAAATAGTTCCTAAAATAAAGCCATTTTTTTTCGAGATATCAGCTACAATTGGTCTCAAATAATTATTCTAATGCTACAGAAACGTTCACTATGTTTTTGGCGAAAGTTTTTGTCCAAAAACGAGGTTTTTTTCGTTTCAGATTTTAAATTGAAAATACTGTCTAATGAACATCTTTAATTTTATTAATTATTAATGAAAATATTCTGAAATAGTTTCAAAAAAAAGGATCCGAAAATAAATGACACCATACTATGTTTAAAAATATTCATACGGCATCTTCTTAGAAGCGACTGAAATACAATCCGACCTCTATTTGACGAAGTCACTAAATCCTGAAAAAAAGAAGTTCGTTATGGGGAAAATTCATTAAATAGAAATTCCTCTTTTAATATACTTTAGAAACCACATTAAACAAATTTTAATTTATATAAACACTATATATTATTTAAAACAGTAGCTATTCGCAAATTTTTTGTAAATTTATTTTATTTTATATATCTTACCCATCAAAAAGAAATTTGCAAGGAAAACGAAAAAAAAAAAATACATTGTATTTTTAATTTAAAAAAATTTTATATTAAAGCTAATGGGAAAATTTTAGTAAAATTTTTTTTTATTTTAAGCCCAGAAGTAATTTCGAACATGCGTTATTTTATAACCAGTAATTTCACACATACACTACCACATGCGACCTTAAATTAAATTACTGATAAAATCTATTAGTTTTATTCAGTTTTTTGTTTGAAAAATTACGGCAATTTTATTTCTCTCGGTGACTTAGGAACCTGTTAAAACCAGTTCAAGGTCATTATACACCATAAAATATTCTAAAAGAGGGAATAATTTAAAGAATATTTTGAAATATTTTAAAAATAAGGTAAGAAAAAATCGAATCATAAGAGAAAAAATTCGTTAAATAAAAAAATTTCGTTTCGCTGTTTGGAAGCTATTTTACGAAGAAAAGGAGGTTTATTAAAAAAAAAATGTCAAAGCTCTCTGTCTATTGATGCAATACTTGGTTTTAAAAATGTGATTTTTATTAAAATTTAATTCTCGAAGTTTCACGTGAGGTTTGATACATTTGCATCTATAGAACTCAAGTATAATATATCATAATAATATCCTGTCATAAAAATTTCGATATAAACACATGTACATACAATTTCTAAAAAAATAATATTTAGAAAATTTAATTATATCTAAAAAAGGAAGAAGTTTTAAAAATGAAATATTAAGCCCACATTTGTTTTAATTTTTAAATAATTATAAGAAAAATTGCTCTGTGCAATTCATTACAAAGAATAGTATGAGCCAATTCAGAAAGATTTCTATAAAAAATAACACAGAAATTAAAAAGAATAATAACAGATACAAGGATTGCAAAGATAACACCGAAATTTAAGAGTATCATAAACAGTTTTTAAAGAATTTTACTTCGGCTCTTATCCATTTTGTTTCATGATCACTATGAAAAGAATGTGACACATACCTTTTATTGGAGTTATGGGAACAAACAAGATTTGAGAAATATCCAAACTAAACATATCCAACATAAATAGGAAAAACGCGTTTTTGAATGTTAAATCTTTCATCAATTATGTTTATACTTACATGGATCCATTTGACTTTTACAAAGTCTTGTTTGTCCCTTTTTCAGTTGCTGCATATTTCTTGCGAATCATCGCCTTTTCTATCGAGGATTTTTTTCCGAATAATCGGGTTCTTCAAGAGTATATTTTCTAAGTAGTATGTTAACTATTGTGTTCTGAATATTTCATGAATTTTTTCACAAATAAGAGTTATAACGTATGCAAAACATCCTTTTTTATACAAATATTACCACAGCAAGAGAAAAATCAAACAAACCGTGTTTAGTTAAAAACTACAAAATTCGAACTCTAGAGTAAATATTTTCCATAAAATTCTATTTTAAAAGTTAGTTACGAAAACAGTTATCAGTTAGACAGTAAAAGCAAACGATTTAATCAAATGAATATACAATAATTGTACAATTATGACTACCAAACGATTTAAAAGAAAATGCAAAATAAATCCGCCAAAAGATTTTTTACTAAGTATTTTATTCTGAAAAGTGATTCACGCACACGATAATAAATTTATACATTACCAAACAGCCACCTAAGTGGCTAAAAACTTTTTATTTGGTGATAAATATGGTAAAAGCACGCATTGTTTTTACATTTCTTGACATAGAAATTTTAGGTTATTCCAAAGAATATTTCTGTTTTGAAAATTTTTATCAATATATTGTTTGAAATATACTAAAACATTGAAATGTTATTTTTTGTATAAAATGGGCTTTCTTAATAGTATGAAAATTATTCCACACTTGGATTTGAGATTATATAAATCTATACTTTTTTAATATTTATTTATTGTTCAATGGAGAGAGCTATTAATCTGTTTCTATTTTCTTACTTATTTTTTTTTGTCTAACAATGAAAGCAGCTAGCGAAATTTATTTAGTTTCAATTCATAATTCCATTTTCATTTTCAGATTTGGCATCAAATTAAAGATCTTTTCTATATACTAGTATTCCATAACAACTACTTCTAAGGCCTGATTGAGTTAAATGTTTTTGTAAGAGAACGTACGAATGTCGAAAAGAGAAACTGTTTGTTTCATTTAGCTAAATGTTCCGAATAACAGCATTATGGAATGAAAGGTAAGAATTGTTTTTTAAACATAATTTAAGAGCTTTAAAATTTCTAGCAGAAAAATTTAATTATATAAGTATTTGATTAAAGTGTATGACTGATAAAATATTTACTGATTATTTGAAATACTACAATACTTGGTAATTTAAAAGAAATCGCTTAAGAAATTTTTTAGATGATAAAACAATTTGTTCCTAAATTTTTTACAGAAAAAAAAGTGTGTTTCGATATTCTTCAAAATTTATATCATGAATGCAGTTAATATTTTGTTGTTAGGCTAGAATATAACAATTTGCATTAAAAAAATTTATAAATCATAAAAAAATAGCAGGAAATATTATGATTTGCAATATTGATAGTAAATGTTATTAATACTTTTTCTAAAAAAAACAACTCCTACCATCAAATTAGGAACTTTTTTTAAACATTTTATAGAAGATATTTGGATGTTCATTGTAAAATTGAAATTTTTAAAAATGTTTCCGGAATTGAGGCGGTAAAACTTTTATTAAAAGTTTTTAAAAAAAGATGCGTTGTTATTATTATTATTTTTTTAAAAATAACACATTTAAAAGTTTTGATCTTTTTTTCATTTCTATATTTGTTGATGCTGAAAATTCGCATTCTCACAATTAAGATGTAGAAAATTGTAACAATATTTTTAAAGCTTTTTTTTTTGTGGCTGTTATGAGATAATCTCCTCTAATTTTAATCCAAAATGAATTGACTCTTTCAAATAGTTTGAAATTAAATCTCGGTTATTACAGAGTGAAATTTGTTCTTCCTCTTCATTCAAAGCCAATTCATATACAGATGCATTCGTTATCACATATATATAACAATGCCAATAAAATTTTTTTTTATTTTTTGTTTTCTAAATTTGTTTGTTGTTTCTAACGAACTGTTTTTTTAAAAAAATATTTTTTCTTTATTATAATTCAAAAAAAAAAATTTTTTTTTTGGGCATCTTTCAAGAATTTTGTAGCACACACAAGTGCCGTGGCACAGTGTTTAAGAATCACTGGCTTATATATATAGAACATACCTAATAGATCCGGGATCAGGGAACACAATTCCTACTCATATCTATTTTTCTTAAGTAGAAAATGCAGAAATTATGATAAAAAAGTACCTCACGTGCGCCTTCTTGTGTTTTTTTAAAATAATCTTTTGGATACATTTCAAAGATTTAGATACGCTTTTGTTGCCCTTTTTTTAAATCAAAATCCAGAATAAAAATAGAAATAAAGAAAAAGGTCATATCTTTCGAGATTAAATAGCGATGGATAGAAAACTGTCGTAAAAGTTACGTAGCAAAATATTGTATCCTCCAATCAAAGGTTATTTGAAAGTACGGATTTCGTCAGTTGTTGATATAAACTTACGGGGTTTTTCCTGCTCTTGAAGATGTGTTCGTCCAATAGAAAATTTTCTGGGTGCACGGTGAAGAGTAATTGAAAAAGTGGCAGATAACATTGTGATGAAAACTATCTCTAATCTTGTTGTTTATCGCAAGTTATTTTTTTCTCTTGTTTTTTAATTTTATTCTTCATGATAACATAATAATAATTTTTACGTAAAAGTCACAAATGTACAATCGTCAGAAAAAATAAGATACCGTTAGAAATTTCACACTCACTATTAGGGGCTCAAATGGAACTAAATCTTTATGTTAATGGGTAAATTAAGTTAACTGACTACGTTCAGAACAGTCTCCTTTATGAAAAATACTATTATTATAAGGTGACCAACAGTCCTCCTTTAGGGAGGACAGGCCTTCTTTTATGGGTTTTATACTTCTTTTCAATATTTTAAAACTGATCTGTTAATCTTTGTACTCAGAGATGAATCAAACATGTTCCCAATATGTCGAAAAATGGGTTGAAACTAATATCACAGGAAATAACAGCTTTTAAGGGTGTTTTTTGACTTCCTCTCAAGTAAATTCAGCAGATATAGAAAACTGTGTTGTGTTTTTAGCGAAAGAAATGCCTGATATTAAAATCGATGACAATTGTTTGTTTGAAGAAATTAGGAGACTGAATGTATCTATTTAAATTCTAATAAATTAGAACAATTAGAAAATAAATGTACTAAAATTAATAAAAAAGATGGGTGGAAATACTTAACCACTTCAAAAAGGTAACATATATCAAATGAAAATTTAGTTATTCTAGTTGAAATTACGTTGTACTATCCTGGAACTAATGCAGCAATTGAAAGAGTTTTTTCAATTAGTAATGATTTTTGGACAAGTGAGAAATCAAGATTGAATGTTGATATTTTAGCTGCAATACTTACCGTAAAATTCAGTATAAAGCACGGGTGTCTAAACTAAGACCGCTTGTGGGCCGCATTGCAAAAAAAAATTTTTTCTGGGCCACACATACAATATTTTTTTATCAAATTGTAAAAAAAATTAACTTTATGTTGTTTTATTAAAGTAAATTAACTTATTTTTCCTACAATTTTTTGAAATTTGACTTAGACATGAATAAGTACACATTTATTTTAAATTTTTAAAAGTTTTATTTAATTTAGTTTGGGTTTCATTAAGATGGAAAAAAAGCTAGTTAATGCGATGAATAAATTTGCGATTGTGTTGATTATGTAAATCAATATCGGGTTCAATAGACGAAGTTGCAAATTCTTAATGCATTTTCAAGATGTTTGTCAGTGATCTTTGTGTTATTTTTGTTTTTTGTACGCTTCGTTCTTGGAAAATAATTGTTCACAAATATAAGTACTGCCAAAAGCTGAAGACATTAATAAAGCATGAGTGTGAAAATGAGGATATTTATCGTGGTGTTGGTTATCTTTATAAAACTCCACTATAGAAACATTCCCAAATTTTTCTTTTAGTTGAATGCCACTTTGCAGTTCATGCATTCCATTTGAAGATCTGAAGTCAATTTCTTTATTTCTAGAGAAAACGGGGTAGTAAATATATTGAAAGACGCTTCGTTTATTCGAAAATCTTGAAACCTTCTTTCAAACTCTTCAATTAAATCGAAAAGTAATGAAGCATATTTTGTGCATACATTTATTGTTTTAAATAAAAATGCGTATAAATTGAAATATTTTCATAATTTTCGTTTGGGCCGCACTTTAGACAAGCATGGTATAAAGGGTACTTTTTGCTCCGAAATTTAGAATATATTAGAAAATGATACATTGACAAAAACATCATTCAAAAGAAAAATAATAGTTTAAGTAAATAATTAAAAGGAATGTAAGCGTAATTAGCGCATTTTTGTTTAGATAAATAAAATGTTTCATACATTTACGTTGCAATTTTTTCTTATATTTTTCATCCTACTTTTCATCGTAAAAAGACCGGTCACCTTAATTATGATAATATTTTGCCTATACAGTAAAACCAAAGTCTGGATACGTTTACGAACAGTGCAATGCTCAACAGTTGTTTCGCATAAAGCCAAAAGTGTCAGGAAAATCCAAGGTGAGGAATATTTGGGGAATTTCAGGTGTGTGTGATTTGTAAACATCTGCGTGAAATATTAGGTCAATTTGTTTCGAAGTGAGAGGATGAAAACGTTCTCTTTTGTTGAGTTGTGAACTGCTATGGCTTCGAATTTAAAACGGAAGCGCAACGTCTTGAGCATAGAGACAAAACTTGAAATATTTAACCATCTTGCGAAGGGAGAAAGTGGAGCGTCTCTAGCACAGTTTTATAATGTTGGAAAGGCAACAATTTCTGGCATAAAAAAAAGGCTAGAAACCATTTTAAAATTTGCGTCAAAACTTGAATCTGAACATGGTGCGAAAAAAAGGAAAACCATGAGGGAAGCAAACGGAGAAGAATGTGGATTTCAAGTGCAAAATGATGACGAGATTGAGACTTCCGTGCAAGAATACAACCCTGATAAAGATGAAATGGATGAAGACGAGGACAACAAAAACCACAACGAAAGAAGCAGGGATTCATCAAATGCTGACGCTTTTCTGCGTTAGAGACAGCTATGGAGTAGTACGAACAACACTCAGGGTGCTATCCTACTGCTGCTCAAGAGAATCAGAGACCTTTCAGTGAAAAAACGAAGCTGTACAATGGTATAGCGAAAGATAAGTGATTATTTTCCACAAATAAAAGTAAAATTACGACAGTTTGAACCTATTTTGCTTTTTCTTCAAGCACGTTTCTCGCATGTGATGATTTTCAAAATTCGTGTAGGGTCCGGTATCATATACTACATGGATAGCATTCGGATTTCGGTTATCCAAACAATCGCATATCCAAACGGTGTCCGGTTTCAATTGATTCGGATAAACGACGTTCTACTGTATATAGCTAAATCCTTTACAGAGATTGAACTAAAAGGTTTAAAAAATTCTCACATTATTTTCAGAGTTACGATTAATTGAAATAAGCACACACACCGATGTTTTTTGATAAGATAACTTTACTCTAATAAATTAAGTATAACAATAAATAAACTTCTGTAAATTATGTATTTCAGAAATCCTTGTCCAGGCTCTGTCAAGCAAAAGTCTTAGAAAAAAAACAGACAAAACATTGTTATTAAAAACATTATTACTTTAAAAGCATTTTTCCATAAAAGGAGATTTTTAAAACATGTCATTCTTTCTTCCTATTTTGCCAAAAAATTGCATTTAAATAAATTTTTTCTGTTTTTCCTGTTTTATTTAAAAATATTTATATACGGGACTTAAAATCTCCCATTTCGGTTAAAATAACATAAAATTCATTTCGCATTATCTCTTTAATGTTAGTTATCATTAATATATATATATATATTGAAAAGATGCTCCTAACTTTCTAAGTTACTAAATTTTGTACATTTTTTAAAATTTTTAAAATTATTATTTTTATAAAATTTCTCTTTACATATATATATATATATATATATATATATAATAAAAAAAAAAAAATATATATATATATATATATAAAAGAAAATGACATTAATTTTTAATTGAATCACTAAACAAAAGAAGTAAAGTAGATGAAATTTGCAATGTACACTTTTTGAAGTTGCATAATTGTGAAATAAGTAACTGGAATAATTAAAAATCCATGCGGGCATTTTATTATACATAAACAAAATTAAAAAAAAATTTTTTTTAGCTTATCAGTTAAAAATTAAGTCACCAATTATATTATGGATAACAAAAAAATCTTGTAAGGGGAAAAAAACAGTGATTTAAAAGAAAAAAAATTCGATGACTGAATGAGAACTAAAAAGTGAGAATAATTTTAGTTTTTAACGACAGATAATTTTTTTACAGTATTTTTAGCAATCTAAAATTATTTTTATAAATTTCCCGTGTTGTATCCTGTTAAAATTTAATTGCTTATTCTGATTTTTTTTATTTATTTCAAATTGAAAATTTTACGAATGTACATAATTTAATATTTCTTTAAATTTAGTTAATAGGAATATAACATAATGATTTATTTCTAATTTTAAATAAATATTTAAAAAAAATTATTTGATCTATTTATTAATTGTGATGCGCTAGATATAAAGAAGTTTTGCTTTTTTAGAAAATTTTAAACTTCTTTCTTTTACTAGTTGTGAAATGTTTGTTCGAAATTACAAAGCTTATAACAACCGCGTATAGTAAAATCTTCGGTATGTTAAACATTTGCTTCAATTTTATTAGATAGTGTGTACTATATTCTTCGAGATTTAAAAAGTAAATACTTTCAGAATTTGACTATTTTTTTAAAAAAATTTATGAATGAAAGCTTTTATTAGAAAAGATAAACATTTGTTAGATATAAATTATATTAGAATGCGGGTATTCGAATTTAAATTAATAAGATCAACTTTTTTATTTCTGTTTCCTATGTTTGAAATTTAGATTGAACAAAAGTAGAGTTTTTAAGAGCATTTTGCTTTTTATTCGTACAAAGGCATATCGCAATAAAATTATCATAGCACACAAATTACGTAATTTCATTCAATACCATTAGTTTCTTATGCGCACACTAAGGAAAATTAACTAAAATTTATTTCATTATTAATGCTATTATGCTCGTAAAAGCAACTGAAATTTTTTTGAAATATTATTAAAGTGGTTGTTTCTTTAAAAATCAAAATGTTGAATATAGAGCCATACCTATAGTACGTATTGCACAAGTTCCAAAGATATAATTATGTATTCAGTAAAAGGAAAAATATAAAAATAAATAAGATTTAATCATAAAAATTATTTTTTGAAATTAATTTTGCATAATCCAGCAAAACAAACTGTAGCATTACAATCAATCCAATACAATAAAAAAATATACGAGTAATAAGGAACTATACAGAAACTGAACAGCGGCTGGTATACAAATTGAGAAAAAATATCTGACCCAACTGTTTATATATACAAATATAATACACATTTGTGTAACATATATATCTGTCTATATCTCGGTCTCTCTTTTTCTCTCTCTATAAATATATATATATTCCAGAAAAAAGATTTTATAAATACTGTATTTACACCCTTTTTTATCTCAGTATCAGAGTAGTACAACTTTAAAAATTAAGATTAGTATTGGTGTTAACAAAAACTACAAATTTTAAATAAGTAAAAAATTGAAATTTATTTTCCCTTAGAACAAATTTTCTGAATAGTTTACGCTTAAATAATATAAAATTTTCCATATTATTTCTAATAATAGATATAAATTCTATTTTTTTTTTTGTTCTTAAAATATTTTAGATCAACCAGACTTTGTTTTTAAAATCAGAACGAACATTTTCTTTGCAAGAAGTTTAAATTTTACAACAATTGCTGCTCTTTTTAAATATACTTATCATTCACATCGACAAAACTATTCCTGTTTCAAATTCTTGAAATGTTATTTATTCTATTGTTTAAGCTAAATCTAGAGATGACAGAAGCTAATTTTAAATGTCCATTCTTATACCTTGTGCTAAAATGTTATTCCCTTATTATAGTCAGAAATTTTGATTCTTTTTTTGTGTGGATATTTTGGAAAACAAAAAAACCCACTATGAACAATATATATATATATATATAATTCAAACCTTCGATAATGCGAAACGTTCGCTAATTCAAATTATATGCTCAGCCCGAGCTAAAACAATTCGTCTTAGAACACTCAATATTTCGAAGTAAAATCTGTGGCCGGCCAGACTACAACAATCGATAATTCGAAGTGATCTAATAAAACTATCGACAATTGGAACACAAACTCACTATCATATAGAATCCTATAGAAAACAGGTTGGAGCTCACATGTTTTGGGTTGTATTGTCTCTGTTTGTCTCCCCTGTAACGTAGCCCTTTCGATGACCATCCGAGTTGACTCCGATAACTCGGATATAAGCTAAAGTGTAAGTAAACAAACTTCGCAACTTCTTCCTTCAAAATTCGGTTGATGCGGACGTTTTTCAAACTTCATTTATTCTAGAAAAATCAATTATTGATCAAGTTAGATTAAATCCCATAAAACAAAAAAAAAAAAAAAAAAAAAAAAAGATAACTGATTTTTTTGTCAAAAAAATTAATTATGTATAGTATGTATTCTTTTAATAGATGTTTTTAATATATAAATGTATTCTTTTAATACAGGACTTTGAACTTCTGTCTAATATTTATACTGTATAATATATTCTTTTTAAAAATACTTTAAAATAATTTTGTAGATATGTACAATTGTTGTTTTATTACATAGTTTTAAATTTAAATGTGTCGTAGTCTCTCACTACCCCTATGATTATCAACTCCTCTTTGCACATTATCTAAATTTGGATATGTTGGATTCATAATTAATAACTACATAAATAATAAATCACTACTATTTATTATTCTTTATGATAGAAATACACCAATATTAATCAACTTTAAGAACAACAAATTATAGTGGAGTGAGATCAGAATTCAATTATGAACGACGGAACACTAACTGATACCACGGGGAATAACGCATACAATCAAACTACGCTTTTAAATCTAATCTATAAAAATCACAGACCTGATATCTCTTTCAGACAGGAATCTTGAATACTTGTAGAATCTATGGAGCGGTTTCAATCCTGGATATCTTCAGTTACGTCCGAACCGAATTAATGAATCTTTTTCAATAATCTTCCTTCAGCTAACAAACTTCACTTAGTTAAACTAATCTCCTAGAATCACCTTCTTAATCAATCACTTAGTTAACTCCTCTATCAAAACACGTAGTCATCCTCCTCTCTTCATTTCATTTCTCCCTTTTATATCTCTTTCGAACTCGCTAAACCCGAAACTATCTTATTTGCATAAGTCACACTTTTAGCTCTCAGCGGGGATTGGTTAAAATAAATACAATTTAAAAGATTTTGAGAGAAGGTTAGTGAAACACGTAAGCACCCGTCACAAATGTGTTAGAAAAAAATTTTTCCTCGTGTATTTTAAAAAATTTTTCCTACCCTCTTGATAATTCGAAGTTTTTCATTGGTCCCTTCAAATTCGAATTATCGAGAGTTGACTGTATATATATATATATATATATATATATATATATGATATATATATATATAACGACGGAAAAAAGTACTAAAGATAATTGTTCCCATTGGTTGTTGCAAGTTTTAAACTTGTTGAAGAATTAAAGAAACTTCTTTTGAGTAAAATTGTTAGAAAAATTAATTGAGGCAATCAAAATATCTCGATTTTAATGTAATTACAAAAAGATTATCATCGTCAGCAGAAAGTATGGAGTTAAATAAAGTAAATTAACTGTATGAAGTAAGACTTGTGCCCCAAAAATAAAGATAAAGTTAAATACGAATTAAAGTTTTAAGCTCGAAAATATTTATATTTTGAATTAGATCACTTATATCTTATTTTTTGTATTCATTATATAGGCTCCACAAGAAATTAAATTCTAAATCTCTTTAAAAATTGGGATTAATATAAAAGAATTGAATAGTATATGAATGAAATAAATGTGAAGATTGTAAATACTTAAACATATTACTTTAGTTACTAAAATAAAGGTTTCATATACTTTCCTTCTCAATACAACAATTAGAATATTTAAATAAAAAATTAATTTAATTTTGCTTATATTTGCACATACTGTAACGCTTTATTGCACAAATAAATATATTAGCCTCTTAAAAATTAACAACGTAAAGGTATAACATTGAATACATTTTTTAAAGATTATTTCCAAATGTAGGAAACTTCAACACTATTAAAAACCAATACATTATATAGCTCATAATGTAAATAAAAAAAAAACCAAGACAAATAAATTTTTTGAAGTTTTTTTTAAAACTATCTGCTAGTATTCTATCATTTGAATAATTTAATTGATATCTGTTTTAAATACTTGATTAATATGGAATAATACTTAATTTTCAATTAAATTTGCTTGAAGAAGGCCCATATACCTTTTGTCATAAATTATAGATATCGATGGCGACCCTAATAGTTTTATTCAATGTTAACATTAGAACAATCAGAAAAAAAAATTTAAAATATTTTGGAGTTACTTTTTATCCCGTTTATTAAATTTTGTATCGAAAATGTTCCACCGAAGAAAGCAATTACACAAAAAGAAAAAATTGAATTTTTCCTTGTTCTAAATTAGGAACTTGTATGATTGAGAGCACATTTAAATTTGATTAAATATTCGGTAACCGTGAAAAAGTTTCTACTTTTATCATGTCCAAACTCATTCAATGACAAATTAAGTTTATATTTGAGAGAAAGTTTTCTAAAAAAAGTGATAAATGAACCATTAACTATCAAACGGTTACAGTTTTTTTATTACATTTTTCATTAAATTTCTTCTGTGTATCACAAAATATAAAGTATTATCATCGATAAGAAATCGTATAGCAGAGTGTTACAAATGCAAACTTATCTAGCACCAAACTCCTGTAAGATAAATAAATACAAGTACTTTGTTAAACGGTCGAGCAAAGTTATCTTACATGCGTAAAAGGAGCATAGAAGAATAAAATAATGTGTTTCTTTCTCTTTTTTTCTAGAATCTTTCCTCTCCCTTTTTAATACCAATTTAAAACCATACATTTTTTATGTCAATTCTTTGAATAATCGAAAAAATGTATAGTAATAATTTTTACAAAGATGCAAACGATTTTTGTCTATCTTTTCTCTATATAAATATAACAAAAATTATATTCTAAAAAGTCATATTTATTCTTTTTTAAAATTAATATTTTTATTTAATTCTTCGAATGTATTTAATTGAAAGATACAACTTTTAGCTTAAAAAAAGTTTAGTCTTTGTATCAGTAAAAAATAAAATGAGGTTATGAAAATCTTACTTTAAGGGGACACAGTACGATTCAATTGACAAAAATCGGTCAAAAAATCAAATTTAATTTTTTTTAGCTTAAATTAATTTTTATATACTTTTCTATAACCTGACATAATTTGAAAGCTCTAAACTAAAAAAACTCAGAATTATGATTACTTTTGCGTTCGTTTTTATTTACATCCCTATGGCAAATCAAAACTTTAAACTTACTTATATCGGAAAGATAAAATAACAAGTTTGTCTTTATTTAAAATGCCAAGGCTTTTTTTCTATTGTGCCTAATGCTTTGAATTTTTTTTAACATATTGCTAATAGTACATGTAACTAAAGTTGGTATACATTTTTGAATCAAAGCAATACTTATTTTTTAAAAAATAATTGAATTTAGAATTTACACCTTTTTTAAGGAATTTTCAATATGCATTCATAAAAAGAAGTATTGTACGAATACCAATTATGTTATCGCAAAACCCATAACAACTTTTGTTATACATAGTTTGAGGTACTTGTAAATCAAATTTTATCTGTGTGCGTTAATTTTTGTAGGAGGGGTAGCATTTTAAAATCACTTCATGCATTTCAATTTTTTCCCTTAAAAAATTAAATGGTTAACTTATGATGAAAATTCGAGCACAAAATCTGTTTAACATAGTATACACACATAGGAAGCAACCAAAATTTTTTTGAAAATCCTTAAATTTTAAAATTTTTTGCTTAAATCGTACCATGTCCCCTTAATCGTATCAGCCCATTTAGTTTAAATATTCACCAGCTATTTAAAATAAAAATTAACATTTTGCAAACTAGTGTCTTAAAATGTGGATAGGATTTAAGGGGACATGGTATGGATTTATACAAAAAACTTTGATATAAGTTTTTTAAAAGTTTTTTTGCTGGTAACCAATGTATATGGATTATGCAAAACAGTTTTTGTGCTCAAAATACTACAAAAGTCTAAAAAGGAACAACAAAATCTTTAAGGAAAAGTTTACAAATTTTTGAAAGGATTTTATAAAATGCTACTCCTTTTACAATAATTGACATACACACGTGAAATTTGATTTACTATTACGTCAGCTATGTATAGCAAAAATTGGTGTGGTTTTTATGCTAGCATGATTGAAAAATAGCATGTAAAATACTTTTTTTCTTCTGAATGCCTTGTGAAAATTCCTTAAAAAATGTATAAATTCTAAATTCAAGTATTTAAAAAAAAAAATATTGCTTTGATTCAAAAATACATACCAACTTTTATTACATGTACTAATAGAAATAGGTATAAAATGTTGAAGGCATTACGCTAAACCATAGGTTCCCAAACTTTTTTGTCTCTTAGACCCCTTGGCATGTTTTTTGGTTTGGCGTAGACCCCCTACTTACCTAAGACTGATTTTTTCAAATTTATCAATTTAAATGTCTTTTTGACAGTTAGTATAGTGCTACTTATTTTAAAAGATTAAAATTTCTAACTGTAGTGAAAAGTATAGAGTTTAAAACTTAAGAAACACACACATACACCTCTCAATTAATTAAATTAAAACTTAATTAATATATAAAATTTTTGTTACATAAAGTTACTGAGCAAAACAAATGTTTTTAATGGGAGGGATGAATCTAGTGTTTCAATAACAAATTTTCCACATTTGTGGCATTAATCTTGTCAGATTTAAACCTAAATCTCATCGATTAGTAGAGTCCAGTCTTTTTTTCTTTTTTTTCCCTGGAGTTTGGCAACCTTGCAGAAATTCCTCATTAGGAAAAGCAATTAGAAACTTTCTCAAGATATTCCATTATTAGGGATACATAATAGAAATTTCTTTTTGAAACCAAAAATGCTGATATCAGTTTCTAAACTTTACTTCAATATCTCCGTTAGTGTCTATTTCTATCAATTCCTCTCGTAATTTGACATTCTTTTTTCGATGTGACCTTATGAATTCATTGTACTGTGGTATCACTATAATCAAAACATTCCCAAATCTAGTTTCAAAATCTGAATAAAGGGCTTTTAAATTTTAAACGTAGGTTAAAATGTCATTTTCCGGGCAGATTGTCTGTGACAAATTGAGAAACTGGGAAAATTTGCAACGTTAACTTTTTACTCCTTTAGCTTAATTCAAGCAAAAAAAGCCGAAATGATGGTCGTTTTAATAAAATTTATGCTGTTGCCTAGGAACTGCAACTTAACCTCATTAAATTTAGAAAATATATTTGTTAAATAATTAATTGTTTGTGATTAAATTTTCTTTTAAAATTAAAGTCATGATCTGATTAAATGAGAGCCATCATCATATAGACCCCCATTAATACTTCATATACCCCCAAATTATTTTTTCGCTACCGTGGACCCCTGGGGGGGGGGTCCATATAGACCACTTTGGGAATCACTGCGCTAAACAGAAAAAATAAACACCTTAGTATTTTAAACGTAGATAAATGAACTATTTTTTCTTTCTGTGATAAATCCGGTTCAAGTTTTTATATGCTATTGGGATGTGAATAAAAACGAACATAGAAGTTATCACAATTTAGAATTTTTTTAACTTAAAGCTTTCAAATGTTGTGAGATAATAGAAAATTATTTAAAAAATAATTTAGGTTAAAAAAATTTTATTTGAATTTTTGGCTGGTTTTTGTTAATTTAATCATACCGTGTCCCTTTAAAAATACATTTTAATTTCAACAATTATTAGTAGCTCCATCTATTGCTTTTGATTTTTATTAAATAAGTAATTAATTTTTTTTGGTATTTTCAATTTATAAGGAAAATTCTTTATATATTTCGTAAAATTCCATTCTTTCTATGTTCAGTTTTGAGGACTGAAATATGATATTATCATTTTTTCATGCCTTATGAAAGGTTTATTTTGAAAATATTCTAAATTTTTTTAAATATAATGTTTGCTTCCTATAATTGAAAGATTATTAACATGTGATTTTGATAGATATTTTCATTCATTGTTCGAAGTGAATAAAAATATCCCTGTAAAAAATGAATTAAATTTTTATGACTTCTGACCATTTTGTAAAATTAAAAGTAAAATTAAAAGCTTTTAAATTTGTCATTAAAATTTATTATTACTTGATACATTATATATATCAATACGTTAGTTGATGATATACATATTAACTTAGTAGCCATTCTTAGCTAGATAAGAATAGGCTTAAGAATTGTTTTAAATTTTAAAATACTTTTATTGTGTATAAACTGAAGTATGAAATTAAACCTGAGTTAGAACCTACACATTTACATGGTATTGAAGTAATTTTTCCGAGATTAAAATATTAAACTAAACTTAACTCAGGGGCACAACAGCCCATAAGGACCAAGGCCTAATGGCCCTTCTCAGTATACGTGACTTTGGGCACTTAGGTGCATGAGCAGAAGTTCCGGTCAGGTGGTCAGTTTGACGCGAAATCCCAGTGTTTTGTTCCCAAGCGAACCTGGTACTAATTTATCGACCCACTGAAGGGATGAAAAGCTTACTCAGCCAGGGATTTGAACCCCGTACCTGTAGCGTGGAAGCACAATTCGCTATCACTCAGCCACTGACTTCCAAAAAATTATTATCAAATAAATTTCTCAGTAAAAAGTTTTTATTTGAATATTTGTAAGTTAAAGGCTGATTTTTTAATTGAAAATAGTATGAATATTTAAAACATTCACCCTTTAGTATTCTTTCAGATTTCAAATAACTTTGGAATAGTCATTGAATTTGCTTTATGCTACCATCGCACTGGGGACTACCTTTTTTTAAACACGCTTTTATAAGTTTCACTTGTATGTAACGGAATCTTATAACTCGATTTTTACCCACTTTAAAAGATCGGATTAATTTGAAATTTTACACACTTGTCAAGGTCTGATGACAATACAATAATTTCAAAAATATTGTTCCATTGTCCTTATCAGGATCGTCAGGAATAATAATAATCAGATTTGGCGACAATGCCATATACCACTTCCACATTTGGCGACTTATTTATTGGTAGCTTCAGGTTACTTACACTCTCGCATAAACAAGACTGCAATTATCTTTATTTTAAATCCAGCAAAGTCCTTGTTGTTTATTTGAAATTTAATTATGTGTTGAATAGCCAAAAAATCCCCATCCCCATTCAACCTTTGCGCAATCCCCGCCCTACCCCATGAAATTAAAAATCATAAATTCTGAATTCCCAAGAAGAGTTGAAACTTATCAAATGACAATGTATTTCGAGTTTATTTATTTGCTGCAGTGGTTTTTTTCCTCTGAGGGGTATCATCATTTGAAGCAGTAGGAATATCGTATCGAGTTCTTCGAGAAACCCCCTTCATAGAAGGTGTGTGAGTGATAAATATCTTAAGACTGATTATTTTTGTGTAGTGTATTAAGAAGTATGTATTAATTCGGGTGGATTTTCATCGCCATGTTACTAAATGACTGTACCAAGTTTTTTTTTTTTTTTGAACTTTTCTTCCATTTTGCGGAAGGAAATCTGAATCATTTTACATATTTCAACATTGTGAAAACAATGGAATGTTGAAGAATATCTCAAAAGCTGCGTTCAGAAGCTTTTCTTTCCCTGAAAGATGATTAATCTGAATGGTTCATTCACTGAATGCGTGCACACACGATGTGGAATGCAACTTGTTGTACAACTAATTTGTCCGGAACTATATATATACTTTTCTATTAACTCCTGCGATTTCCTTCCTTGACGATAAACAAATGATACATAAGAAATTTGTTTTCTTTTTTTTACTTGAATAATGTATCACAGATGTTACGATGAGTTTCAAATGTTTATGCATTATTTTAAAAAAAGATCTATGTAAAGTATTCCAAAGAACTGTTATACCAATCAAGAAACACACACACACACACACACACACACACCACACACACACACACACACACACACACACACACACACACACACACACACACACACACACACACCACACACACACACAGTTTTACCTTTTAAATTATAAGGATCTTTATTAGTGCTTTTCGGTAATTTCCTCTTTAACTCTTTAATATAGAGTGCATTTTTTTCGGTTTTTTGGTATTAAGTTCTGTTATACAATTAACTGTTTTAGTACTTTAATGCTTTTTTGTCTTAATATTTTTAAAAATACGGTGACAAATATCTCAGTACTTTAAATTTTAAAGTTTAAATTTTGAGACTTTGAACTTGGATACTTAATTTTAGCCTATCATGTTGTAATATGGAAAAATTGGGCATCAAACTAGTTTGATCCCAGTTTTCAGTCCTAAGTCCGAGGTTGCTCTTGGTTAATTTATAAATTTTTAAATAAACTTTAAAACTTTTGTTTATTTTTACTGTTTGTTCGCCATTGAGATTTTGAATTCGGAATTTGTATTTTGATATTTTTTATTTCTTATTTCTATATTTTTTGTTTTTATTAAGAATCTGTTTCAGCTATTTGTACGATTATATATCTCCGATTTGTCGAAACAAATTTGTTGATTTTACACTGGGCCTTGTTACTAATATTGAATTTTTTCAAATTTATCAACATAAATGTCTTTTTGACTGCTGGTACTATTACTACTTTCAAAGAATAAAATTTCTAACTGTAATGAAGTATAGTGTTTAAAATTTAAAAAGCACATGTCAAGTAATTAAATTAATAGTTAATGTATGCATAAAATAACTAAACAAGAAATAAAGGATTTTAATGGGAGGGATGATCCTGGCGCTACAATAACAAATTTTCAACATTTGGTATCAATCTTGTCAGGCTTAATCTTAACCAGCTTTAACCTTTTCTTTCTTTGTTTTTTGTTTGTTTGTTTTTGTTTTGGAGATTGGCAACCGCGCTGAAGCTTCTTCTCACTAGGAAAAACAATTAAAACCTTCCTCACGATATTCCGTAATTCGGGATTAAAAACAGGTTTGCCTTTTTAAAGCCAAAATTGCTGCCTTCCGTTTCTAAACTTAAAGATCTTCGTTAGTGCTTATTACGATCAGTTCCAATTGTAATAATACATTTTGTTTCAATATGACCATATGAATTCATTGCCTACTTGGTATTACCACAGTTAAAAAATTCTCAAACCTGGTTTTAAAATCTGAATAAAGAGCATTTAAATGTTGAAGGCAGGTTAAAACTTCCTAACAGATTGTCAGTGAAAAATTGAGAAAGTTCAGAAACTCCAGGTTGATACTTCTTTAGCTTAACTCTGGAAAGAAACGCTGAAATGGTTCTTGTTTTAATAAAATTTATGCTGTCATCTTGTAAATGAAAATTAACCTCATTTAATTTTGTAAATAAATCTGTTAAATAGGGAAAATTTAGTTTCCTCTTGATTCAGTTTTCTTTTAAAATTAAAGTCACGATCTACTTTAAGGAGAGTCACTATCATAGACCCCCAAATTATTCTTTTTGTTGACGTGGACCCTTTGCAAGTCGTCATAGATCCCTGGGGGTCTATGATTCGGGGGGTTCACCACTTTGGGTGAACGAGTGAGGGAACATTAGCGTCGCACTTTTCAGCTACACAAGGGCTTTTAGCGATGGACCTCGTAATTTTAAACCATATTCAAGTGACGAGGACTACACTTGAGCTCTGACACCCTCCTCTCCTAACTACCACACCAGACCAACGGTAGGACGTTTGAGCTCTCAACAGATTTAACATGCATCGCTTCCCTACACGGTGGGTCTTTAGTGGTACTCACTTAATAGTGGTACTCATGGTGGGTCTTTGGTGGTTCGAACTCATGATATGCCAGCCACGATCCGATGCCTTGACCACTAGGCTACCGCAGCCGCTTTGGGAATCACTTGTCTAAAGGAATTGGAGGAATCACTGTGTCATCTTCGAGCAGTCATTATGCTGATGGTCTTTTTAAAATAATTGTTTGAAATTCAAGATAGGGGCTCAAGTAAAATTTTTAAAAAGTTTCCCAAACAGAAAATCTGATTTTTAAACTTGTCTCTTTCTTCTCTTAGATTTTACCGACACGTGCAACACTGATTGCTGCAAAAAACAATATCACTATTTTCTTTCGACTCATCAACCGTGCTCGCAAAACGCTCTCTATTGGCCCAGAACCCGTTGTACACAAACCTTGGCGATAAAATCAAAACAAAATTAACGCGAGAAGCAGAACAGGAAGTGCAAACACAGCCGACCAATGATCAGCGTTTTGGTGGGTTCTTGTTACACTTCAGTAACGCAAGGAGTAACAGTGCTTCGCTTTTGTTGTAAAACGTCATAACTGCTGATACCTTATCGCACAAGAATGACTCTTCCCTGGAGAAGAGCTAAAAATTAAAAGAGCTAGACTGATATGGCGTGCGAAGTTCAATCGATATATCTGTATAATCTCGCTTTCTCGGTTACTTCTTTCCTTTTGGTGATTCTCTCCGCTCGTTATCTTGTAGATACTAACCATATATTTAACCTCTTCCAGGTTCATTTTATTTCTTGATTATGGATGAAAAGTGTCAATTTTTTGAAATGGTTTTTCAAACATGCATATCTTTTTAAACATAATAGCACCATTCGCATGCAAAATTGCCAAAAGTTAATGTAAAAAATATCTATTTGAATAAATGAGTAATTTACCTGTAAAGTTGGCTTTCTGTACGGCAAAAAATCATAACTTAGGAGTCAATTCACACACACACAAAAACATAATGCTTAGAATACCTATCTTTTTAGGTATCCGAACACGTTGAAAATGACCAAATTCAGCCAAGACAGATATTTTTATTTTTTTTATTTTATTGAATAGGGCTATCTTTTGACTTTACGAAACATACTTTGTTTTGTTTCTACGCTACCTAGAGGCCACGTTACACAATCAATTTTATAAAGTTAGAAAAACCGGCAGATGGGTTTTTGATCTACCATAAGTGGGCATTTAAATTGTTCAAAATCTATCATGGCGAGTCTGATAACTCAAAATATTACGAATGTATTTCTATAATGTTTATTAATGTATATATAATATAGGTTTATTACTAATATATGTTTATTACTTTTTTCTCTAGCTGCTTTGAAGTTTTTCAAAAATATTGCTTAAATTTCACTTATAATTGTGATTTTTGTAAAATTCAGGTGATTTATTTTTAATATTGATAGTTAAAAAGTAATATTTATTGTATTTAGTCCTAAAAGAGCATTTACAATGTTTTAGTATGCTATTTTGTTAAAAAGTACTCTGCACGTGTTCGGATACCTTAATATCTTTAATAAATTAGTTCATCTGTTGGTTTGTGCTGATGACATTGATATTATTGCTCCAACACCCACCGCACTAAGACAAGCCTTCTTATCTTTAGAGAAAGAGACCCTCAGGATGAGACTGAAAATCAATGAGAATAAGACCAAATACATGCCTCTCACTAAATCATGTTTTAACAACTACCACATTAAAATTGAAGAGTATAATTTTGAAGTTATTGACAATTTCACAGTACAATTTTGAAGTTATTGACAATTTTGAAGTTTTGACAATATGATCTCTATTACTTATATAAAGAATCTGACATCGTTAATTTCATCAAAATATTGACAAATTAAATGGACAGGCCAAGTTCTCTGAATGGACAAAGACCACACCAATAAAAAAGTCTTCAATGCCCAACCAATTGGCAAACAGAGAAAAGGAAGGCCAAACCTAAGATAGATTGATGGTCTAGAAAAAGATCTAGTTTTGAGAACTAAAAATTGGAAAACACTAGCAGAAAGAAGAATGGCCTGGAAAAGGCTTCTTGAGAAGGCCAAGGCCCACCCTGGGCACTCGAACCATTGAGGAAGGAAGCGAATATCTATCTTTTATCTGAACTTAAAAATTTTATTCACATCTTTTGTATTTACATAAATGACTATGAAATTATAAATCAAAATTTGTTCGTGAATGGTAAATTGGAAAACACGGTACCGCACATAATGCAACATCGCAATCTGGACAATAGAATCTTGTTTCTCCTCTTACCTTCTTCCCTTTACTGTCTCTCTTTGAGTAGCAAATAATACACTATCGTGTTGGATTAGTTTTCTTTTCTGTTGGGGAGCAATGTAGTCAAGAAAGTGTCTTTTAGAAAAGCGTGAAGGGGAGTGTCCAGCAGAAAGATGTCCACTTTTTGCAGAAAATTCAACCGAGTGATACTCTTTAACAATTCGAAACCATGAAAAACCCATGTGAAATAATTCGACAAAGACCGATTGCACAGTGTAAATTTTCACAGGGCTCGAGCTACATTAGGAATGAGCCAGGATGCCTGCCCGAACTTAGCTCGAGAAAAACCGGAAAGGGGTTAAGGCAACTGGGTATCATCTTTACAAATTTTTTAATTTTTGAAATTTGATTTTAAATGTATTTAATAAAGGTCAAATTATTAAGTAATAATTCCATATAAAAAACTTCAAATTTGTTGCAAAATGTTTGTGAAATTAAAATTTTTTTAAAGATTTTTTAACATTTTTTAAATTTTTAAAGCTTTTTTAAATGTGTATATTTTCTTTCAAATTTTTTTTCAAAGTACCTTTTAATATACTTCATAAAACTGTGCATGGTTTTTTTTAATGCTGAAATGCATTAATATTATATTAATTTTTTCGTTGTGAAAAATACAAAAATTCTCGAAAAAGCAACAGTTCTGATTTTGAAATTTTTGTAGGAAATTACTACGTATCTTAGAGTTAATTCCATGCATAGTTTCACAAAATATACATTTTAGAACATTTATTAAAAATTTGACATCCCTACTTCAATTATTAAAAAAGCCTTGGGTTTTTGAATGATAGCATATGATCAAAAATTCAACATGGAGAAATATGAGTTTGTAGTTTTCATTCCATAAATAGCATGATATAATATTAATCGAATAGTCTGAAACTTTTATGACATGTTAATTAGCTTATTTAAATCTGATTACCATAAGAAATTGCAAAATTGTGGAACAATTAAACAGTACACTGGCATAATGATTATATAGAAGAAAACAAATGAAAGATCAATATTTCATAAAACTTTACCTTAATAATTATAAAAAAATAAATACACACATCTCAGAGTTAATTCTACATGCTCAATTTTACAATTTAAGCAATTCACAATGTGTACAAAAGATGTTTATGCCTTTATTTTTTATATTCATGATTTTAAAAGCTTTCGCATATTAAATATTGTACACGAATGAAAGCAAAATCAAACAACAATTTATAGGTAAAATATATCAAAATGGAAGAATTACATTTGTGCATTTGTGTTAATAAATATCTTAAAATATTTTAATAATAAAAGTGTTGAATCTCGCACACATGGGATATATATATATCACCAAAAACAAATGTATAAAAATGGGAGAGTTTTTCTATTCTTGCGAATTAGATTTTTATTTATCTGAGTTATCAAAATGAGATTTAGTATTTGTGCTTTGGGAGAATCCATTTTGAAGTTTTAATTTCATTCATAATAATATCATAAAAAGTACGCACAACTTTTAAATCTTGACCCAATCCATTTGCTCTTCCAATAAACAATACACAAACTACAATTTTTGCATAAATTGCACAATTCTTTCTTGAAATGATTTATTACTGCATATATAATTCTACATATGTTAGTCTTGTTTGCGCGTGGTAGAAAAATAATTAATTCCTTTTTAACAGGCACTTTTCTTAGCAGATTATCTGAAAAGTGTGCGTGGCCGTTTTGTTTAGTCTGCTGTCTAGCATCAAAAATTGTTCCGTAACTTAATAAAAAATACAGGTAAAACTTTGAAATTTTGCAGGCATGTTTATAATGGTTCGATGTATCATATTAGCCAATAAAAAATTCGATAGTTTTATGATTTTTTGGGTACTACGTCGCTTTAAACATTTATTATGTAAAAATCTTAATACGTGGATATCTTTAAAACAGTGAAAAATATTTATTTTGAATAAATCTCACGATAAGTTTTAATACAATATAAATAATATTCTTTAAATAGATGCTGGAGAGAGAGAGATTATTGTACATTACTTATTTTTGTATATATCCAACAACAGGTGCTCATTTGCTAAAGGGTCATTGCGATTATTCTGAATATTTAAATTCAATTTAAGTAAACTTTATTTTTCACTGTTGAGAATGAATGGTTAAACAGCATTAATACATGTTTGCATACAGTTCCATAAAAGAATCCATATAAAGAGCTGGATTGTAGGAAAGAAAGAAAAAATTGTGAGAAAATCTGTTTCTAAAAATTGCTGAAAAAATCGAGTAAAGACATTTTATAACATTGGCAATGATTTAATCGATCACGATAAATTACAGCCTACTTTTTCGAATAAACAAATATATCTATTTCAAAATATGCGGCATGTGTCCTTTTTGCTTTTTTCTTTTTTTTTTGTTAATCTGTCATCATTATATCGAAAAATAGTTCGATGGGTTTCCCCAATCTTATCACTGTCTTAATAAAATATTTTTCTTTTAAGCAAAATAATAATAACAATATAATAATAATAATTCAGTTTCTCTATTTATTTTTTAATAAATATTTACTAACATGTTACGTTAATAATTCATGGCATACTTGGGTCCTATTTCTTTGTTGATGTAATGCAGAATTATCATTGTATGGGAGAAAAAGTAATGGAACCAGTCTAACCTTTTTACTCGATATATTATGCGCTTTATCTCTCGTGTGCTTTAGTGTAGATAACTTCTGAGTTCTCTACATTTAACGATAAAGAAGAAATACACCATCGTTTGCAATAAAGAAACACATACAGTCGTGCAAATCTTATTTCTATTAAAATAACACAACCATAGAATATTTTTGATGTGTAACATCTTTCCTCTCGATTGCTGGAGATTTGTGGAAGTGATTTCGTGAAAAGGGACGGAAATACGTATCAGGAAGTTGGGGAAGCGCGCTATTCAGTGAAGTTCTGTTTTTTCTCCTTCATTCGGGAGGGACTCCGCTCCCATCCCCCACCCCCTGTGGTCTAGGGGGTGATCCTTTTGATTGTTTTTGTTTTCTCACTTTAGGATCAGAGAAGAAGCTAAGTCCTTTAGGCAGAGACGTAGTTAGACAATGACGAACGTGTTTCGATACCTGACTTCGATTGCTGCGTACAATTTAAACGACCGAGCCGCAAATCAGCTGATGTTGCGATCTATCGTAAACAGAACAACTCACATGTTGTGGCTCGACATAGGGAAATTATTTATCGTCAAACAAGTGGACTGGGTATTGCTAGTCAAAATATTGGGGACACGTGTGCGGCAAAATGCTTATTTGAAAATGGACAAACAGTGATTTCGATGGTCGTATACATTTCTCTAACTCAAACGGTTCAAAAAATGAAAGATTTCCTGCATTTTTTACTTTTACCATATACCGAAGGTGTAGCTGCTCTTTTTTTAAAAAAAAACTACCAATCGCTTCCCATGATTTTGAGTGGTAATTTTAAAGTTCAGTTTGCTAGAAGCCGAGCCAATCATAGCTTTTTTGAATGATGAACTCAAGCTCGAAATGAACACAAATCGAAATGTTTCGACAACTAACAGTGGTACTGTTATTGACGCTATTTTTCAACGATTTTTAAATACTTTGAAAACACAAGTATATGTGTCATATTTTAGTTATCATAAATTATCACATTACCGCTCTTTCTCAAATTGAACAAGAATAATTATTTTTGATAAAAAATTGCATTACTCCTTGTGTTAATTAAATAAAATTTTCATAAAAGATATAATTATTCCATAGAAAATTATTTCCAACCATACTCAATTCATTTTTTTCAGGATTTAAGTTGCTATTGCGAATTTACCACGATAACATTTCAGATGTTACACATCGTATGCGACTACTGTAAGGCTCGTTTCTTTTTTTTATGTCTCCATTTCGTTGTATAACTAAAATATGATTCCTAAATAAGGTTTAATGTGCATGCTGAAACTATTTCAGTTAAAAAATTCCTCGTTTAAGGTATTCGGCTACCCTAATTTGTGAATTTTTCCAAAAATTCACAATATTTTATGATTTTATTTTATAGGCCATCTTATTAGCTTTATAAAAATACCAAGTTTATTATTTTCCATTCACTAGAATAAAAACTACAAGGATTTTAGTCAAAGCAGATACCATTACTTTAAGCAAGAGTCATACTTTAAAACGCGTTTTACTCGAAATGTGTTTTTCTGAAAAGGCTCAATGGCTTACTTTCGTTTTTATTCTCATCTCAATGGCAAATCCAAACTTTAAACTGACTTATCTCAGAAAGATAAAATAACTAGTTTGTATTCGTTTAAAATGCTAAGGCTCTTTTTTCTAATGAGCCAAATACTTTAATATTTTTTTCTAACTATTGCTTCTAATACATGTAACAAAAGTTAATATGCATTTTTGAATAAAAACAATATTATTTTTAAAAAAAATAATTAAATTTAGAATTTATACATTTTTAAAGGAATTTTTAATAAGCATTCATAAAAAAAGTATTTTACGAATATCAATCATGTTATCACAAAACCTACACCAAATTTTATTATACTTAGTTTGATGTACTTGTAAATCAAATTTCTTGTGTGTACGTCAAATTTTGTAGGAGGAGTAACATTTTAAAATCACTTCATATTTTTTTTCCTTAAAAATTAAATGGTTAGCTTTTTATGGTATTTTGAGTCCAAAATCTGTTTTATGTAATACATACACAGAAGGGACAACCAAAAAGATTTGAAAATCATTAAATTAAAAAAAAATTGTGTCAATAGTACCATGTTCCCTAAAATAAATAAGACATTTATCATCTTACACATAATAGTCCTGGCGTTATCTCAATGCAGAATTCACATTTTGTTGCACTACAGAATCTGCCTTTTCTTCCTCATTCTTTCTCTAAACCTACTCAGGAGTTCAATGTTTGGTGTGGTGTGATAGTTAGGAGACTGAGGTGCCAGCTCAGGTGTCGTCCTTGTCACTTGACCATGGTTCAAAATGATGAGGTCCTTCGCCAAAACCCCTCGAGTAGAAAACTCTGAACAGTGCGATGTTAATATTCGCTCACTCAGGAGTTCAATGCAGTACTGCTGTTTTATCGTTTGACCTCAAGATATCTATTCAATCATGATGATGCCATTAATATCGAACAAAAAACGACGAACATCACCTGTTCTTGATGTCACAGATCGAAGAGAACGTTCATCATCTTCAGCAACCTCCCGAACTCCCGAAAATTGTTTTTGCCATTCAAAAATTTGACTAGGTGACGTGCAGTTATATCTAAACACTCCTTTAAACAATTTAAAACATTCAGTTGGCATTTAAAAAAATCACGAGGAATTTCAAATGTTAGCTCAGCCCGATTTTTACGTTTATCATGATCGCGGCCAATGCCTTTCTCAATCAAAGATAAAAAACGAACTTAACTAGATAGAAGGATGGAATAACGTGCCACCAGCACCGGAAAGATCAAGGTCAGCTATATTCCATTCCCACTTCTTCACACCAAGCCTAACAGGATCAGTTCGGGAGTTTAATTGTCACACCCTTTATTTACATCCACTAATAGTTTAAATTCCCAAGATTTAAATTTTTTATTTTTTAATAACGTTTAAAAATCGATTGTTGTTTACTATTTTTCAAATGATTTAATAAAAGAAGTTGTGAAAGATGAGTTATCTCATCTCTTAAGCTGCATTCACACCAAGGCAGTCAGCGTGAAGCGTTGAGCGTCTAGCCAATCAGAGACTTCATCTCCGGCAGTCGAAAAAGTTGTGATCACAACTTTTTAACTTAAAAATAAGTTAACTTCAGGCGTCTGAGCGTGCATAGCTTAGTCACATGACGCACTCTTAACCAATCACAGATGAAAATGCTTTTATAACCGAATTGGAATTTTTATGATCGTTTTCGCGCAATATTTGTTTGAGATATTTTTGATCATTCTTTTTTGCGAACACTTTTAATACAAATTCTATATAAATATGGCCAATAATGACGAGAGATTAATAATAGAAGTACAAAAATACTCTCATTTGTACGATTTGGCAAATAAAAATCACAAAAATAAAATTATGAGAGAAAATGCCTGGTAGGAAATTGGAGTATCCTTAGGACTTTCTGGTAAGTTAATTTTTTACATTATATTTATCTTTTACTCTTGGAAAAAGTTGACGATTGGTTGAATGTTGAGCAATTGTGTAATTAAATACAAACTATATAAAACAATATTTTATATATTCGTATACTTGGGAAAAAATCTGTAACTCCAATATATATATATATATATATATATATATAAAATACATCACAAAAATATAATTAAGCAAATGTTCGAGATCATATGAATCCTATAGTACGACATCCCATTTCAAAACAAATATATATATATAACATTGAAGCACTTTTCGAAAACCAAGTTTCTTAATAAAAATTACTTTTTTAAAAACAGAGCATAAAATTTTTTTATATGTGTTTGCAATAAAAGTAACTATTTTAAAAAATACTTCCTAGACTTACAACATGTATATTTTAGGGTTAATTTATGTAGCATGTTTTGATATATTCAAGAAAGTTGAAATGTGTATTAAATACAGTGTATTTTAGATTTATAGTATGAAAATATTTTGTACTATTTTAGATTTTGTTATTACTACAATTTTATGCTTAAAAATGCAATCCACTTTATACTTCGTATCATAATTTCTTAGCTCGCATTTAGACCAGTGTTTCTTAATTCCATGTGCCACATGGATTTTTGATGAATAATTAAAAGTGCATGGGTCATGTAGCTTTGAAAACAGTATTTGCAATTGCTTCAAAAAAGATATTTATTTTTCCTGCTTTTATATTTAGTATTTTTTGCCCAGGTGTAATTGACATAGATTCAAATTGGCTTTCTTAAAATCAAAAGATTTGTTAAGTTACTCATTCTTTAATGTGATTGCATTGCTGTAAACTAATGAAAAATATTCAATTTTTAGTTATCCATAATGGTCAGATATTTAATGAAATTGGTCACTAAATTTTTTTTTTTGTAAAATATATCTTTCACATTTTTTTTATATTCAGGTGGGCTACCTACAGAAAAAAAAGATTGATAAACTAGTCTAGACTAATTGTGTTGAGCATATTAATTTTGTGCTCATATTCAACACAAACAATAATATTTTGAGATAAATTTTGTATGGGGGTTATATTTAGATCATAGTTCCTTTTTCACATTATTTAATTGTCCAATTGAGTTAATACATGTAGAACTATTTTTTTTAAAATTTTTCTTTAATTTAGGTGATGTGTGTAAAATCAGATTTAAGGTCCTAAGGGATCGATATCGTAAGGAAAAAGTTAGAGCATTTCCAAGTGGAAGCGAAGCAAAGGCGCAAAAGATTTGGCCTTTTTCAGAAATGCTGAGTTTCCTGGATCCCTATATGCAAAAAGGAAGGTATGTCTATTCTTATGACTGTCTGGATATTTTTAGAATAAATTCTTTTATGTTAGAATGATAATTTAGCTTTTTATTATTTTGAAGTACTTGGTCAAACATAATCGGAACAATAACCATGCCAATAATTGTTCCTTGCATTGAGAAAAGAATACAGTTTGAGGAAGAGACAGGAATTGTTCAAGAGGCAGAAATTGTTTAAGAGGAGGACAGTTTTAATTTGCCTGAAACATCCCAGCCTACCCCTACAAGTATGTTTATTTTTCAAAACATGTTTGAAATTAGAATTTTTTAAAAAAAATATTTGTATTTTAAAGTTCGTATATTTTGAAAATTTTTTAATACTAATGCATTGAATAAAGGTACAACTGCACCCCACCCCCCAATTTATGTAAATGTAAAGCATTTCACAACAATTTTATTCATATTCATATGTGGTTGCCCTGTTTTGCAGATGTATATATATAAACATCTTCACTTGAACTGTTTAAAAATTTACAATGGGCCAGGTAAAACTTCAAGGTTATCCACAGTTTGCACCATGATGTGTGGATTTCATTGTGGTTAAATGTGCCCTTTCCTTTATTTAATGAAAACTAAAAAGGCTAAATATATTTACTTTTAAAAAATTATTTTGGAAATAATAAGATGTTTTATTATTTAGCAAGTAGAAGACAAACAACAAATTCTAAAAAAAGAAAGAGAGCAAGAGAAGAGTTGATCGATGCTGCATTGATGAAGATAGGAGGAGAAACTGACCCAGAAGATCACCTCTTCGAGTTTTGCTCTAAAAGCATTAAAAAATATCCAGCGGAAGCCAAAAATGAAGCACTGGAATCCATAGCAAATTATGTATTCCAAATGAATAAAAAATATCTTCAGTAAATTGTGATGAAATTCTTTATATAAATTAAAATTCACAATTATATATGTCAATGTTATTGATATGCATATAATAACTATATGTACCTGAAACTATCTGTGTAAAAAGTATTTTCTTACTGTGTTTTCAGGTGACAGTTTAGCGTCACTTTACCCATTCAGGACCAGGCGATATTACCTGTTAGGTTTATTTCATTTAAAATCATCACTGTAAAAAAAAAGCCACTAAAATTTATAGTTCATAATCATTCCAAATTAATATCACTCTATTCACGAGCAAAAGGAATGCATTTTTTCTATGGCAAATAAAGTTTCTATTAAAAACCCTTTTATGCTTGAAATATAATTTATCATTTTCTAGTAAAAAATTTCATGACATTTTAAATAACGACAGCAATCTACTTAAAAAATTCACTCAAATGAGAAATATACCCAAAAGAATAAAATATTTTATTTTCTATAAGGTAACTATGAATAATTTATAATTCTAAAATACATTATTATGCAAAACTAAAGTTAGCTAATGGGAAATGCACAGTAAAATAGAGATAAAATACACTCACTTCCAAAAGTTAAGCATGAAGATGTGAAATGCAAAAAAATCAACAAATACTGCTTTGATTGACACAAAATTTGGCAGTAAAGTAGCATATATATTTATACATAAAACAAAATCAATAATTATATACAGAAATCAAAACAATATTAACTTTTTGTAAGTTATCAGATGTCATACTGGAGACTTAAACAGAATTATGTATAAAGTGAAAATAAACAGCATAAAATGAAAAAAAGGACATTAATAGGGTATGTGTTCCCCCCTCATCTATATGCCAAGTTTACACCTTCTGGCCAGGCTTTCAATTAGGTGGTCAACCACCGCAGAATTAAGCAATCGCCATTCTTCTTGACTCATCAGTAAACATGACATTGCCCCAGTCAGACACAGTCCAATTGCTATATTCCCGGCACCACTTTAATCGTGCTCCTCTTGACTGGACGGATAGAGGAACACAAACTCGAGGTACCCAGGCATACAGTCCATTCATATGGAATCCTCGGCGTACAGTAGCTGCAGATACAGCCTTACCAATGGACGCTGTAACCATTGATGTCACACATGTGGAGGTTGCTCTGTGATTCCGCTTGGCTACAATAGCAATATATCGATCTTTCACGGGGGTTGTAACCCTTGGACGGGCCTTTGGACAACTGTCTGTGTGGTTTGGAATTGGCTCCATAAACGTGAAATTACAGAATGATGAACGCTGAAGAAAAGATCAACATCTGTGATCGACTGCCCTGCTTCAATGTGCCCCACAGCACGCCAGGGCTCAGAATCTTCCATTCGTTTTCTGGAAGTCGTAGAAACATGTATGTCTTGAAAACAAATTGTACGATAGTTTTAAACACCTTCTATCAGCACTTACAATCAACTTCTGTAACCCTTCATAAAGCTGGTTCTTATAAGATTGCTCTTTTTGCATATTTCTTGACATGAAAGCACGATTGGCTGTTACCTAACATATTTGCATACTTCCATCTACCTCTGCAGTGAATTGCATCCTCTTCAATCCTGATTGGCTTCCGGACATCAGCATTTTCCTCTGCGTGCTTAACTTTTGGAAGTGAGTGCATAAACTAATACTATTAGCAGTGGCATAGCTAGGAAACCAAAGGTCCTAGTGCTAAAAAAAATGAGGACCCTTTCTTGCATGGATTTTATTAAGTAAAAATTTCTCAATATTTTAAATATACAAAGCTATATTTTTTGTTTACTATATGCTCTTTCTTGGCAATTTCAAAATTTACATTTAAATGCTGAACGTGGGTTAAAACATCTTCCTGGTGGATTGTCTGTGACAAAATGAGAAAGTAATATACTCTTTTAACTTAATTCTGGCAAGAAAAACTGTGGTATGTGAAATGATGGTTCTTGTTTTAATAAAATGTATGCTTGTTTTAATACAATATAACTGCAAATGAGCCTCATTACATTTAGTAAATAAGTTTTTTAAAAAGTAAAATCTGATTTACACTTGAATACAAACTTTAAAAATTAGTCACGATTTGGTTTAATGAGAGCCAGTATCGTAGACCCCCATTTACACCCCCATGGACCCCTAAATTATTTTTTTACTGACATGGACCCGTGGGAGTCTACATAGACCACTTTGGGAATCACTGGCTTAGAGCTACAAAATAGTCCTCTGAGATAGACAGGAAATGATACAAAAAATATGCATGGACATGAAGATACAATAAAACATTATAATTATATTTTTAAAAAAGAAACCTCTGCAGAGGAGGGGGGGGGACAAAATTACATCAGTCTATTGCAGATACGAGAAGATTGCAAAATATTGAAACAGGAAACTAGCTTACTATGAATCTTTGTTATTAAAAATAGAATGTAACTAGGCAGGAACTGCCTCTTATGTAGGCTATGTAACATGTAATAATAAGTGTGGTGAGATTTTCAGGGAACTTTCAAGTAACAGTTTATAGAAAAATTAAAATATAAACTTTTTAATAAGTGAAACTCGCAACACGAAACAAACAACGGAAAGAATTTGGGGAATTCCCTACAAGTTCAAAATTCTTTTCAACTGAATTGCCATGATTATAGTTATGTTTCAAACTTTTATATGTATATCTTAAATTTGGGAGAAATTATTGCAATTTTGTCTTGCTTGGTGGTCAGGATCCAGTGCAGAGCACTGCCTAGCCCATTGGTAACTATGCCACTGAGTATTAGTATAAATAACATTACTTTTTGCCATTTTTGGCTATGTGAGCATCTTGCCATGCTGTCGCTCCTCATGACAGAAATAATTTTGCAAAGTTCTTCTCGTCTCTTCAGCTTGACGGCTGTACATGTTAGAACCAGTGCGGCTAAGTCTATTAATCCCAATGCCTCTTCAGTTCGCCACCTGCCATCATTTATATATCCATCAGGTGACATGTTATCCGTAAAATCCAAAGGGCAATACCTTCTTTCACAGGATGGTACTTCTTCTTCTGCACTTTTGATAAAATTATGTAGGCAAACTGCTGCAGCGACAGTAAATGTGCTTGTTTCCAAGCTAGACACGAGTGGCTTTCGGAAAATTCTAAAGCGAGATGCCATAATTCCGAAAGCATTTTCCACGCACCTCCTTGCCCTTGATAGACGATAATTGAAAATTGCCTTGTCTTTCGACAACGCAACACCAGGATATGGCCTCATCAAATTGCTTTTCAGAGGGAAAGCTTCATCCCCAATAAAAAGGAAAGGCAACATCTTTGTTGTGCCTGGTATTTCCACTGGGCAAGGAAGATCTAATGTGCCTTTTTCAAGGCTTTGACCAAAAATGGAATTTTGAAAACTCCACCATCACTATTGTGACCTTCAGCTCCAATGTCTACAAGTACAAACTTGTAGTTTGCATCAACGCATGCTAATATGATGCTGAAGGTCCCTTTGTAATTGTGGAAACGTGATCCACTTTTTGGTGGTGCCTGAAAAAAGAAAACCGTATTTTTAATAAAGCAACTATACAAAAACTCCTACAGAAAAGTAAAAATATGAATTTATTACTTCATTTTATCAATAAAAGGTAAAGATAAAAACTGCCTTTTAATGGTATACATTTTAATGAGAAAAACATGACTAATTGTAAAAAAGTAGTTGGATGTTTTTATATGTAATAAATGTTAAACACATTATTTAATTTTTTAAAGATAACATTACAAATAGTTTTGAATATAAAGTTAAACTTTATAAAATTTATAAATGTGAATAAATTATCCATGATAAAATAATTAGATTCTGGGATAGAACAAAAAGTACCTGCATAAGGACATGCTTTCCATCAATGGCCCCTAAACAGTTCGGAAACTGCCACTGCTCATGATATCCTTCAGCAATATCCAGCCAAATATTCCTATCTGGCTTTGCTAAAACAATTGGCTGTAGTGAGGAACTGATAGCTTCACAAGTTTCTCTTATAATGGTACTTGTGGTTGAGTGACCAATTCTAAATGAATATGACAGACTAGCCATCAAATCCCCAGTTGCCAAGTACCTAAAACATACAATGATAATAAGAATGACTTATAAATATTTATTAACAGAATTGAGGTTCAATAATTCATTTCATTAGTTTAAGAAGCTAATTCAATGAAGGTATATGTTAAATAATAGATTACATACCCACAAATGGATGAAAATAACTAACTTCATGAAAATAGTATTACAGTACAATTCCACACATTTGGCTAGTTTTTATACTATTATAAAATATCCCTACTTTTAGATACAAGTAAGTCATAATAATAACTTAAAGGGTAACATTAAAATTCTAAATAATTAAACTCTAAATATTAAATAATTCTAAAAAAATTTTTAAAGACACAGAAATTAGCATGATAATTTTTAGAATGGAGAATAAACATTTATTTTTTATAAGCTTTTTCTTTCTTAGTATTACTAAAATAAAAAAAACCTTAAGTTTAGGTATTTACCATATTAAAAAGAGCTATTCAATACAAAATATCGAACTCCTAACTAATTTGCAAATATCCATAATTTGTTTAAATATTTTTATAATTCTATAAAATTTTTATACTGCAAATAAGAAGTTGCTTTGAATATAAAATATTCTTATTTGAATATCACATACAAATATTTTCAAGGTGATTTGGCACCTTTTGAACAATGTTTTTTTAATTTATGTATTTAAAAATTATGTTTTAGAATTTCATTTAATGTTTCTATTCAAGAAAATGATACAATAAGAAATTTTGCACATATTATTCCCACAATTTTAAAAATTCGAATTTTTTTAAAGAAAATTTTCAAATTGTACTGCTTTTAGAATTATTTTTGGACCTAGAATTTTTTTTTTTTTTTGTAATGTTCTTAAGGATGTTCTAAACAACTATAGGGATCTATTTTACAACAACTTAATAAGTTTTGGAGGGAAAAAAATAAATGTTTATATGTATGTTAAAATTTAACGAAAAAGCCAAAATCTCCTACATTTTAATTCTTTTAAAAAAAAGCATTAAGTTTTGAAGTTGACTTAACAAATAAGAACGTCAAAAATTTCAGAATTAACTCACATGTGAAGAAACTTTAACATACTCAGAGCTAAAGCCAATCTATCCTTTGGCTGAATACTATCTCGATAATTTGTATCCTTTTAGAAATATTGGCCCAACTATTGAAGTAATTTATCGAAAAGTTGCGGAGACATTCGAAAAAAATTGAAAAAGCTCTCTGTGTCTGACAAACGCATCTCTTCTATTAACACAGACGCTCCTTTGATCGCCGTTTTGAAAATGGGTCGAACCCACCATTGTTTCCTTTCCTCCTTTTTTAAGGCTAATAAAATTGCAAAAATTCATTTCTCTTGCGATCCATACTTTACAATTCTAAATCAACAACTTAGCGCGATTTCAACAATTACCTTCAGCGTCACCTAATGC